>KN486515.1:41252-63348 GCA_000787095.1 Periophthalmodon schlosseri
ATACATTTTGCTCACTATAATGATCAGCAAAAGTGGCACTCTGCTACAAATCAAATATTTCAGACAGTATTTTAGACGGATCATTTGCCGCTAGGTCCATGTGGCCATTCATCTGTCTGACCCTTTTTGTTGACTAAACGGTTACCCACAATCCCGCTGTTGTGCAGTGCAGGTGTAGGCCTCACATGGACTGTTCTGGAAACTGTGTGTTGGTGCTGCTCAGTTTTAGGGTCAGGTCAGAGGGGTCTAAACAGAGCATTCATACATGGACCACAGCCTGTTGGATCTGTTATATGTTAAAACATGCTACACTCCCTAAGACTATGACACTCAATCCATCGATGGAAGATATTTGATTTAATTTGTACTATGGTCCTGTGTGGGTGGGCAATTTATTATTACTTAAGTTTATAGTTTAAAGATTATGCTTCAGTTTTCTTATTTGTTTATTTTATTCTATCGTTTCCCCATTAATAGACCATATATTTAGTTTTCAAATTCAGTATATCTTCAAAATGGCTGAATTATTTTGTGCACAGTATATCACCTACTTGTATGGTCCAGCTCATGTACTCTCTCCCAGACCTGGATAAATGGACGAGTGCATCAGGAAGGGCATCCCTGATGAGTAAGACTCATGACAAATTCATACGCAAATAGTTTGCTGAAAGCTGAAAGCCAAAAGTAAAACAAAAACACAGAGATAGGAGCTTGAGTCAACTTGATGTGCTTCCAATTTTGAAAACTTTTATAGTAAGATTGACTGTGTGTCTGCTATAGGGTGCCAGTGGACAGTAGAGGTGACCGCTGGGACGTAGTACTATTTGTGCTGACAGCGCAGTTAGTCTTGTGCAATACTCAGGAGGGCCAGGTGAATTTGTATGCAGGTGGTGATGCGACTGCAGACTTTGTCCAAACTTTGGTGGAGTTTCTCATAATCTAACATTTTCACTGCATTGCTCCTATTCCTCAAAGCCCACAGAGTCCCTTTAAAGTGCCAGTGTGGGTTATTTGTTACGCTCTGTCAGTCAACATTTTTATCCGGCCCTAGGGTACCACATTCACTAATACACGATGCTTCATGCTTAATTTGCAAACAACCCTGAGATAAGATATGGAAAGTAAAGCTATGACACAATACACTAAGAACATTAAACATGGATTGTCTTGCAGGGAGATTACGTGCAATACAGAAAATAATAGTAATCACGGGCACAAATCTGAAGCATCATTCAAAAAATACTGAAGTTGTACATAGTAAGAAATACCCTAATGATAATTTAAACATGTTTTCCAGTGTTCAACATCCAATCCTGACCTACAGATGATGGCCCAAACTCACAATCAAGGGATTTTGCCATGATTCGTCAGGTGTTTCTCTAAGCAAGGCAAGTATCAGTTATAATTTGAGCCATATTCGCATTTCGATACAGAGTCATTACTAATTGTCCAGTAACATTTGCTATGCTTTTCAGATGTCAACCACAACTGAAAATGGGATGGGAGGGAGCACTGGCAGAGAGAAAACATACAAAAAGGTAAGGTTCACTTGTAACTTCCTATTTACTAACCTCTATTTCAAATCCTTTTATTTATTTATTTATTTATTTAATTTCATTCATAATATATAGAAAGACATCAACAGTATCATAAAGTTAAACATACAAGAAATGAATGAAAAGGAGCAGAAAGACAAGTTATCTTATATTATCTCCCCCCTTTTCAATAGTTTAATACCGATCATTACTTTAAAACATTTCAATAAAACATTTGATTTAAATCACAAACATGAATCCATTGCAAACAGGTATCTGCACTTTCATCTTAAATGTCATTATTGTTCTCGATTCTTTGATTTCTTTGTCAAGACTATTCCATAAATGAACTCCTTTTACAGCAGTGCTTCTTTCGATAACATGTTTTTTGTTTTTTTTTAACATGTTCCTTTTAGATTGTAGTGACTTGTTCTCTTGTATCTCAAATAGTCTTTGTTTACAGGTAATTCATTGTGCTTTGCTTTATACATGACTTTGAGGATACTTAAGTCAACAATATCACGAATTTTTAATAATTTAAGTTTGACAAATAATGGGCTAATGACTCTTTTTAACGACTGTTGGTGATAATTCTCAAGGCCCTTCTCTGTAAAATAAATCATGGTTTTACACGTTGAACCATACTACATCAAATATGGTACAATTATAGAGTTATATAATGTTAACAAGGCAGTACTATTTACAGACAACTTAACTTTATGCAACACAGCAATGGCTTTGGACATTTTGCCTTTAGTGTAATTTATATGTATTTATATTCTTCAGTCATCAAGTTCATACACCATTGCTTTTTCAGAATACGCAATCTTTCTAAAAGTCCTTTTTCAGCACAAAATGTCCTGACCCTTTTCATGGAGAGCTGCCATGAATCACTCAAGTCCGGCTTAGTCCTGTTTACTTTTTACTTAAGATAGCTTCACGCATTTACTGCACTGGATGTGACCATTTCCCTCTGCTACTGTTGGGGTTAGTCATTTTTTGTATTTGTTTAATGTGTAGTTTTTGGATTAAATGAGATTGTGTCACACTCTCTTTTTCTATTGATTACAATGTGTTTATATAAGAAATACCCGAAAGAAAAATCCACAGATTCTGAAACACATTTACGTTCTCAATCCACAAGAAAATAAACTTTACATTCACTATATTAATTTTACCATCCTCATTTCAGTTGAACTATACCCAGAGTTTCAGAGCGATGAAAAATTTAGGCAGTTGCCATAACAATTAACAATTCAAAACTAATATTCTACCTTTTGCATGGTCTGAAGTCCTCAAAATGGCGCCTATAACCAGGAAGCTGAAACCCATGAATAGTTTTATAGAATGTTGTGTTATGCGTATTATTTATATTGTTATTACAGTGTGCCTCTTGCTATATAGTTTTGCTTGTACCTAGCCCAGATAAGTGTTTTGGTCTCTCTGACTTTCAAGAGAGGAAGAGAGGGAAAAAAACCAACAACAAGCTCTGTATGTAATTTACACAGCACTGTAACATGCTGTTTTCTGTATTTCCTAGACCACGTCATCGGCCTTGAAGGGGGCCATTCAGTTGGGCATTGGCTACACAGTGGGGAACCTGACCTCCAAACCTGACAGAGATGTACTTATGCAAGACTTCTATGTGGTGGAGAGTGTTTTTCTGCCGAGGTGGGTACTTTGACATACTTCAAAAGGACCAGTCGAGGTGTAGTGCTCTTTATAATCAAAGTTGAACCAAGGTCTCCTCCCTCAGAAACAGGACTGATGTGATCACTAAGGTTTTAACTAAATTATGCTTAACTGAGTGTATGAATAAGTATATAGTATGCTTCTGTACTGTTTTTTGATTCTTTATGCTTTTACAAAACCTTCATTTTTTTATTTTGCTGTAATTGTTATGAACTTTTTTACTATCTGAACTTGATTCAAAGGAGAGTTGAAGTAAATTTCTCCACTTATCTTTTATCTCAAATAGAGTGTATCTGCCTCGTTAACAAATTGAATGTTGAAAATCAAAGTTTTACATAAAATAGTTGTAGAGGATTATCCTACCACCAGGAACTGCAAAATGAGCTTAAGAAGGGCCTCCTACAGTTGTGGCGGTGTGTGTCAGATTCATCGTTTTGAGCTGTCTGCAAAATTACATCAGCAGCTTAAAGAAAGTCTTTACATAATCCACCACAGGCAAGGAATTCTTTGAGAGACGAACATTCACACATCTATGACAGTGGCTCGACAGGCATTGGATTTAACTTTAAACAGCACAGAATGAAAAAGATTGCAGGGAAAAGGAAGTGAGTCTCCATGTCGGCTCCACCTAGATATGCAAACTCTGTTTGGCTCATGCAAACTCTGTTTGGCTTGGCAGGCAATCACACTTTTACTGCCTGGTTCCTTAGCAACAACTAAATAAAGAGTATTGTTTGGTCAATAAATGGTGAGCTAAAAATTTACGCATAATACATTTAATTTTTTCATTTTGGAGAACCTTTACATAATTGAGCAAGTTCTGTTCCGTTTTCACTTAAGATTGATAAACCCACAGTGAAATAATCAAGAGCAGTTACATAAACCACTCAAATATGACATTGAAGAGTTTCTGAAGAAATGGAAAAAAAAAAGTTGGCATTTGACACTGTTTTCCTTCTCATCTCGCTTCTTAGTTATTGGTTTTAGAACAGTACAGAAATTGCAGTTTATTTTCAAAGTCTGAGGAGACCTCAGAGAGTGGTGCAGTGTTAGAGATGGTTTGGGGAGCTTTTATCTCTGACCTTCTCTCCATCTCGGCTCCTGTCGTCTCTCTCAGGGCTTTGTCATGTTGTTTGTCCTGTCAGTCCACTTTTAGATGATGGGATATGTTGCAGATCACTTGTGTATCTTTGACAACAAACACACGCGCAGTTGGTTTCCTGATTAGATTGAATGGCATGTGCCCCTCTGTT
Organism: Periophthalmodon schlosseri; assembly: GCA_000787095.1. Lineage (NCBI taxonomy): Eukaryota > Metazoa > Chordata > Actinopteri > Gobiiformes > Gobiidae > Periophthalmodon > Periophthalmodon schlosseri. The sequence goes on from KN486515.1 coordinate 45,733, forward strand.
GTGTGTTGGGAAATGGTTACCAAGAGATTGTAGTGCCAGCATGAGCAATCTGCTACAGACAGAGGCTAACTTAGATCAATATTTTGGCTTTTGCTTATGTTAACAGAGCAACAAAGATTTCACTGTATTGTTATTGCAGGTTTAGTGTTACAGCGTAAGGCAAAACCGTGTCTCGTGTCAGAAAATAAGACGCCTTCGAAACAACAACATGTAACCTCATTACCCAGAAAACTCGCCAGAGATTTAGAGCAGCTCTCAAAACAAAACCTTCATTGGCCCAATTTCTCGCAAATAAGGTTAAAACTGGATATAACGTAATCATCTATTCCAACTGGTTTCAACATTCGACACTGTATGACAGTTAATGTGTTTTTTGCTCTTGTCTGTCCCTTGGCTTTTTGATGCCTTTTGATTTAGTCCAGACCAGGTAATCAGATCCATCTTCAGTCTCTAGGCGAAGAACTTAATACAGGGCAGTTTGTCACTACAATAGTCAAGTATAGGTTCCCATAGATGCCTTTAGAGTATAATGCTCACACATGGGTGGAGCAAGTCACAATACACAGATGCACAGTTTGTTCAGAAATAGATTTTTCCCATGTGTCATGTTTGTGTTTGTGCAGCAAAAAAGTAGATTTATCTGATCATGCTGCTCATTTATTGTGTATGATTATATATGTTAGAACTGGTCAAATGTTTAAGTTTGAAATAACCATTAAACCACAATAATCAATATAACGCACCTGTTTTTGCAGTGAGGGAAGCAACCTGACCCCAGCCCACCATTACCCTGATTTCCGTTTCAAGACATACGCCCCTCTGGCCTTTCGCTACTTCAGAGATCTGTTTGGCATCAAACCAGACGACTACCTGGTAAGATATGTACAATTCACCCATTACTCTCATATTTGCATAAAAATAGATACATAATATAAACACATAGGGAACAGCCACAAAGTAGTGTACAGCACAACTACAACTACAAAATGTTATAGTGTAAAATGTATTCCCAAAAATCAACTATGAATGTTATCTTTACTTATTATAACAGGCTGCATTAATTTTAAATATTATGTAAAGGTCATAAAAATATTAATTCAGTTTTTGGCTTACACAAGCTGAAAGAGATTCAGAGAGATTCAGGGGATTCAAAGCTTTATTGTCATATGCACAGCAAGAAACACGTTTCCCTGTACAATGAAATTCTTACTTTGCTGCTCACACTGGATGCCAAAAAATATATAAAAATTAGATATAAAAAAAATAATGAGATAAAGAAAAAAAAAACATGGAAGAAATAACTTAACAATCAGTCAATAATAAATAAGGTATTAGTCGATGCAGCAGTCAGCAGTATCAATGTCCGATGTCTATTGCTCAGTCATTCAAGAGTCTAATGGCCGTCGGAAAGAATGAGTTAATTAAGAATGAGTTCTTAAAAGGTCCAAGGCCAAGGGTGTAGCAGAAAATTTTGGGACCTGGGTACAAATTATTGTGGTGGGCTCACTATGTTTTCTGAATGCACGATACAGATGTTTGGAGGGTCTCTTTCCTGTATTGGGCCCCTGAGTAAAAAACAAGTACCCCGACTCCCTCAGTCTGACGCCCCTGTCCAACGCTCATAGCTGGGATTGTCTCCTCTACTACCACACTCGGCATTTAAAAATACACTGTAATACTAATACTACTAATACTTAAAAAAAATCAATAGATTGGATAGAAACCCGTGTATTTTCATGACATTTGAAAGTATATAGCTTACTTTGAGTGTTTTTGCCCTTAGTGAAATGAGCTGATGTGTGGGTTTCAGCAGAGGTCTGTACACACAGAAGGTCTTTGTTGCTTTAGTTATACAAAGTTTTCCTGCTTCATAACACTGACAGTTCATCATATTAAACAAAGTATCACTGGAGGCTGTATAATGTTACTATGAATATTCACAAGCCTCCATCAACTCATGGTAGATGCAGTGTACAAATTCAAATAATGGAGATTGTTTCCATTGTTCTTGTCATCCATAGGACCTGTATTATGTAAGGAATCTGTTGTTTTTTCAACATAAATTACATTACGTACGTGCTTTGAAATGCTGGACTCACCGTATAGAACAAAACAAAGATGAAAGAAGCGAAGGGGCCATTACCGGACTCTGGAGATGGGTTAATTTGGACAGATGCAAACCTCTGGTCTTGATTAAAGAGACAAGCACAAAGCAAACGCACAAGGCTAATGCAATGAAGTGCTGACGTGTTTGTGTACACGACTCAAGGTGACTGCAAATATTGATTGAAGAAGGCAAGGGCATCTCCACTGTTTTCTCCTCCCTGTTCTAATTACTGAATAATCCAAGCGTACGTCATCTTGTCAAGTTATGAAAGGTTTAGATCAATACGTGTTTTGCTTGCATACCACGTGTAGTTAAAAAAAAGTCAATATATTTGTATGTAAATAAAATCGCAGAAAATTTTCAATTGGATTACAAGGTCACGTTTCATTGTTTTGTTGACCCTTTCTCAAACTGTAATTTACTTTTGTGTGTTTATGAAATAGGTATAGATTTAGTTTGGGTCCTTGTTTAGATGTGGTTTTAACTTAGATCTTGATTTAAGAAGGTATATTATGGCTTTATCTACTACTCTCCTGTATCACCAATTAAGAAAAAAAAATTGTGTATATATTTTCGTAGTTTAATCCTGGTTTAGCCTGGAAGTCTCATTTCTGAATTTTTAAAATCCAAGAACCACTGCTCTGCCCGACTGTAACTTTATGCACAGCTTGCGTTTTGACACACTTTGAACTTTAAAGACGCCTTGTTTACTGGTAATATGAATGTTTAAAAGTGTATTTGTGTTTTTCATGTTGTAGTACTCCCTTGTGAATGAGCCCCTTATTGAGCTGACAAACCCTGGCGCCAGTGGCTCCCTCTTCTACCTGACCAGTGATGACGAGTTCATCATCAAAACCGTCCAGCACAAAGAGGCCAAGTTTCTCCAGAGATTGTTGCCTGGATACTACATGGTGAGACGCAGTGACAAATGCTACTCAGTGCTATTCCCGGCTCGTGTTATAGGCAACATTTTGAGGACTTGTTACCATTGAAAAGATATTATATTTTGTTTTAAATTATTAATCGCTATGACCCTAATTTTTCATTATTCTGAAATTCATGGATAAATATAAAATTATTTCTTTGTTTGTATTTTTTTTCTTCGCTTATTATTTAGACCAGTGGTTCTCAACCTTTTTCAGTAATAACCACATAATAACTGACAGTGACATTTGCAACACTAAGAAAGGTTACCCACTTACCTTACTATTAAACCTCACTAACAGCAAGACTGAAAACATTGCTATTTGCTAATAGCAGATTGAAAACCACTGATTTAGACAGTGGTGGAAGAAGTACTGGTACTCAATTTTATTATTTAAGTAAAAGTACAGATACCGGAGCAACACACAAACTAAAAATAAAAAAAGTAAAAGTATCACATGAAAAAATCTAGTAGTAAAAGTATTAACTGTAAAAGTATTAACTGTTTAAAAATGTACTTAAAGAGTAAAAAGTAAAAGTATTCTGTCTTATAAGGCTTCAAATGTATTGATTTTGAGATTGATATTGATTTGTGCTGAATTGTGTTCAACACAAACAACTGAATTGATCTTTTTATTCTAGCTGTTTTTATTTGTATATTTGTTATTATATTTTTGTTTGCTCAAATTATGAACGTGTTAAAAATAAACCCTCATCCTTTTCTGCAGGTCTCAAACAATAATATAATAATATTCTAATAATATAACAATAATAAAAAAATACTTTTCAGTCCTGTTCAAAAATGTAGTGGAGTAGAAAGTACAGATACCTGCTCTCAGATGTAGTGAAGTAAAATAAAAAGAATCCACTTCAAAATTACCTAATACCTAAAAATTCTATTTATTAAGTACTTTACTGCGTTTACTGTGTTACGTTCCACTGGATTTAGACTATCAACTGAACTTGCAGACACAGATAAGTTTTGTTTTGGCTTCATTTGGTGATGTTTATTTGCTTTTAAACTTGACACAAATCCAGTTTCACAGTTACAAAGAAGTGTGCGCTGTAAATACTCTATAAATACATTGGAAGGCTATGTCAGTGCCAATGTCAATGAGTATTTCAGCACATTAGATACAAAAAAAGTATCATTCATATATGCACCTTGGCCATGACCCACTTTGGAGCAGCAAACACTAAGCAGCACTTTGTTTGATGAGCTTAGCTGTTCTTCTCTTGTTTACATTTAGAATTTACTATGTGGGATATTCGAGCTTCATTTATCCTTCCAATGCACATGTCATCCACCTTTGTTTAATTTCAGTTCCTCAAACCTCAGTTCTTCAAAATTAACTGTATTATGTCTTTACCTCTCAGAACTTAAACCAGAACCCCCGCACGCTGCTGCCAAAGTTCTACGGCCTTTACTGTATCCAATCGGGAGGCATCAACATCAGGCTGGTGGTAATGAACAATGTCCTGCCGCGCTCTGTGAAAATGCATTACAAGTACGACCTGAAGGGCTCCACGTACAAAAGGAGGGCGTCCCGTAAGGAGAGGGAGAAGTCCTGTCCCACATACAAAGATCTGGACTTTCAGGACATGCACGAAGAGGGCCTTTACTTCGACACAGAGACATACAACAACCTGATGAAGACTCTGCAGAGAGACTGTCGGGTAGGTTTAAGGATTCATGTTGGGTTTTTTTATTATTATTACTTGGTTTGGTGGGATAGTACCTATAGTAAATATTTCCCATTGTTTTACATTTGTCAAGTGTTAGTTTCTGCGAAAAAGGTTGAGAAGAAAAGTACAAAAATACAGAACTGAGCACTGAGCACTGAGTTTGAATGAGGAAACATCTGCCCATTTCATCGACACCAAAAATGTCATTCAAAACGCAGAGATAATTTTGGCGCAAGGAACACATTTTTCTGATAGTTTAAAGACTGATGTTAAAATAAAGGTGTTTGCATTTATTTTTTGGCCCTTGTTACCATCATGGATGCTAGGTAACAGTTATTTAATTAGCTCTATGTATGTCACATCTGCTGCTCATGTCCAACCAGGAAGTAACATGATAAACTTTATCCAAATTAAGAAAACTAGAAAAAGTGAAATGTATAGTCTAATCTGTAATATGCACTTTAAACGGCCCCAACACTTGTTTGATCAGACTATATAGAGGCATATGACCTGTGCATAGCAAGCACCACATGGTCTTATATTATCTGTCATATGAAGAGCTTAGAGCCCGTTGGACTTAGACCATAGGAATGTAGAATAACAAGGATTAGAGACTTTTTTTCTTTGATTATGAAACCCTATAGACATGAGGTGTATTTTAATACTTAGCCTGGGAGTGTCAGTAAGATAATATAATAAATAGCCTGAAGTGTACGGCTGTAAAAAAAACAAAACAAAAAACAACAACTAAAGCTAGTATCAAAACTAGATACTGATTTGAGCATCTATACAATACATTTTATTGTACTGTATGTCAGAAGTCAGGTGAGGGATTTTTTGCTGATGAACTTTCTCTCAATTCCTAAGACTATAACTATAACTATAGCCACACTAATAACAGTTCTGTGGTCAAATGTGATTAAGACAGATCGTGTAACAGGAGAGACTTAGTTTAAAAATAAGCTTGTGCGTTTTTCTTTAATTTTAGCTTTGAAACTCATGCTGTATTGTTGCAGTTCCTGGTTTTTTTTTTTTTTACTTGCCAGATGCTTTTACGGGTAACAGTGCACAGAATGAAGGATCTAGGGCAGCCCAAACACTGCTGCATTGCATATCACTTTCCTTCCTCTACCAATGAGGTCATCTTTAAACTGAGCAACAGAAAACAATGAAAACAGCAGTGGACAGGCAGGACCCATTTACAGTTACATTAGGCATGACGATATTACAAAAACACTCAGCGTGGTGCCGGCAAAAAATTACAGTGATGTTTACTGAAAGAATTCAAGAAATTAATTATAGACTGCTCGTTTAGTAATTTCTGGCCCTAATTATGTCACGATAATCAAATTTAAAACTCTATTTCAATACTAAGACTAATACCAATTTACCAATTTATATACCACAAAAAAAAAATGTTGTGATGTCTTTCATTATGTTACCATGTGGGCTTTGTTGTTAAACTATTTTAGCACTTGACAAGCCAAAGATGTTTATGTTGTTGGGTTAAAAAGTTTGAGAATCAGTGACGTATTACAGTGTATAATAGCTTTTTCCTGACGCACTTCTAAATACATTAGACAGTGTGGCAGGTTAATGGTGTTTAGACTCAAAGCCCCCTGTGTTGTAATCCCATTAGTTCTGCTTGATGTGAAGTAATTATGCTCATATCATAGTTCAGCTTATGCTGCGTCTGACCACATTGTGACTGTGTCTGTAAAACATGTCCCAGATGCCCTGTCACATGATGCAGACCTATTATCTAACAGTTTAACAAGCTTTATTATAGCATTTAGTTTACTGTGTTTAGGTGTGGGAAGAGGGGGAGCTTTGATAGTCTGATGGATACTTTTATATCAGATCGAGATGATTATTGTAAGGCCACTGGCTGTAATGAAAAGTGTGCTGCTTTTAAATCTTGTGCAGCCTGTTAGTTTATGCAATTACCTGGTCTTCATATAAAACACATGCTTTCAATTTTGGTTATTTTCTATTTACTGTGGATTTAAATTTGACATATGCGGCTTCCTTGTTTTGCCCTTTGAAGATATCTGTGCCTCTACATAGGCACTACTACTGTTGCTTTCCCACCTGCATTTTCTGGGAAGCCTTTGCTTTTGTTGAGACTTGATTACAGTTCGCTCATCGCGATCTCTAATCTTTTTTTATTTATTTTATTATTATTATTTTTAATCACCAAAATTCAGAAACAAGGAAAGTGCATTGTCATGCCTTAGAAAATTACAACATAAAAATGGAATTGACTACTTTACCTTTAAAACCGTAACGTGTAAAACAAGCACTATTTATTTGTGTCCATTTTGCCAGCACTTTTACGTTTTAATACTATAGATTCAAAAACATTGGGGCTTTTACCCTCTGTAGCCTGCATATGCGGCAGACAATTTGTTTTTGTCACAGCTTCCTGCGTTCTCCTCTTGAGCGGGAAACAAAGTGCCCTCTAAGCACAATCTTTTTCCATGAGTAAGCAGCTAACCCCATCACCCCACGAGAGGCTGTGAACTACTACACACAGGCAATCGCATGTGTTATAATGAGGCTGAGCATAGCATGAAAGAAGGGTGATGTGGTCCAATATGAATCAGTTCACAATTTGTTGAAAAGTATTAACGTTTTAATGGAAATACTAGGTAGACATGTATCTGTGAAGCCTCGCTCAGGGGTGGCATAGTGTTAATGCCCCCCTGAGGTGATATCAAACCAACCGCTATCCAAAGTGTACTGAAAGTAAACTTTTTTTGTGTCACCTTCATAGACCTAACCTACCAGCGCGTTCCAAATATGAAATGAGCATGGGCGCGCTCCGACTCCATCGACCCCAATTCACTTTCTTTTCAAAAACTGTTATTGTTTTAAAATGTTCATATTAACCCGCTCCTGGTATTTTTATTTTGCTATTGTGTCCGTAAATCAAGATATGAACATTAATAACAGACAAATTAGGTGTCTTCTTTCCCCGAGGTCGCTCCCGCTGCATTAGAAACAGGTTTGATTGACAGTGTTGCCCGCTCCCTGCTAAACTAGTGGTGCGGGCGGGAAGGAGCGTTACCTACAGCCGCGCTCTGGATTGCCTCTTTGGTTGCTATGACACTCGTGGTCAGAATTCCAAATATGGAACTCGACTCCAAATTCGTCCCTGTCACTGCTCTAACCTCGATGAGCTTCATTTGACTGGAGCCGAACGCTGTGGGTGACGTCACACTCCCTTAGTCCACTTCTTTATACAGTCTGTGGTTATCTTACTTAAATATATGAATTCATTCATAGCGATTTCGTGTTGAATGTAGAATGCCTGTTAGTTTTATATTTTTATTGCTGTTATGTGACCTAAATGCAAACTGAATTACTGTTTTCTTTAAGGTGTTGATCGATTAAGTGAAATGATTGATAGGACAACTCATTTTTGTTATGTAAGTTATGTTCCAAAATGTCTTTTCTTGTTCAAATTTGGGGATTTTAGAACTTTTTAAAGGTCCTATATTATGCAAAATTGACTGCAAGATTGAGCTTTAAGCCATGTTATAACGCTGTTACCTCCTCAAAAATGTCTCTGGAGTTGTGTTTTGTTTCATTCACACATGTTTGAGTAACACTTTATTATTAGTCTGTGTACATCTCCAAAGCTCAAAATGCTCTGTTCCACCTTGTGATGTCATGAAGCGGTAGTTTTCAAGTTAGATACCTTTTACCTTTAGTTCAGTAGAAATTGGAAATTCCAGGGCAGAAACTATCCAGATGATTATGGTGAAGGTGTATGGAGTTTAAAAGCACAATGGAGCACTTCTTGTATTACCACATGACATGACAAGGTGGAACAGAGTGTTTTTAGTTTGGGAGAAGAACTATGCTGGCTTTGTGTGTTAAACATGTGTGAATGAAACAAAACACAAGCCCGGGTATGTTTTTGATCAGGAAACAACATTATGACAGAGATCAGAAAACAGCGTAATATGGGCCCTTTAAGATGTGTTTTAATGTACATACACTGCAAATGTGACTTGATCGCATCAGTACATTCCTACTTTAGATGTTCTGTGATTCCTACATTAGTAAAATAGTTAGAGGTTGTGCCTAGGGGTTTGGTCACAACACATGTGCTTAACTTGGGTGGCCAGGTAGTAGTAAAAAGTTATTGTTTTTTTTTCAGATGTTCACTTTGGTGTAATCTGGGATACATAGGACAAGGCTATCACAGATTTCTCAGCCTGATGAACAGATGAAGGCATGTAGACATCTTTTTAATGTGTGACAGGAAAATGCTGGGTTTGCACACTGGTCTCCATTACTCCGCAGCTCCCCCGATACTGCCCAAATGCCAAAACAACACACTGCATTAATAATTCATGAAACCCATAATAGAGTGACTTACAGGGAGTGGTGTGGGTCCATAACATCCTCCTAAGTCTCTATGCTGATCATTATTCCTGTTAAATCTGATTTACTTGGCAGGAAATACAGTTTAGCTCATTAATCTGGAGGAATAGAAAGTCACCGTGGAGTAATGGGGCAGGCATGTGTTGTTGCATAAGACCCACTGTTGCCAATTCTTAATGACGATTCACTGTATGTCTGTGTCTGAACTAACGTGAGCCTGTGACATAATGAGAATAGCCCAATGAGGTTTTGGTTGCAGTCACTTTAGAATAAAATGTTCTGTTGTCTTTATTCTTACTTATTTTATACAACAAGGGCCTCGTGATAAATTTGCCTACTTTTTTACTTTGTATTTGTGGCATAATGGGATCGTCTAATCAGAAGAATCATGATTGTTGATAGTACAGCATTATTATTGAAAATTGAGTTCAGCGTTACATTGCTGAATTCACATTTTCCTCAAAGGCCTTTCCAGGAATAGACACACGATAAAACAGGCTATACAAGGAAATCCTTTTCCCTTAGCCGTTTGTTCTCGGAAGAACAGTCTGTCTGCCGTCGTGGTAGTACATAGTAATTTGTGAATTAATGATTTGAATACTTTAATTTGCTGATAATGTTGATAATTTGCAAGAGTATATTTTGAATCAGAACTGGTTTTAAAGCAGAAATGTGTAAAGGAAGTATGTACATCATATTAGAGGATTCAAACATTCCTGATTTGTTTTCAGTCTTGTTTCTGTTTTTGAGAGGTTTCAGTCTTGTCCCTTAATGTTTCCAGTGGCTGTTGCATACTGAGATATGTTTTGGGGACAATTATGAAGTAGAGGTGGGCAGATTATCAAAATATTGATATCATGAATGTTGTTTTGATTTTGAAGATCTAATTTTGCTATATTGCAAAATATGAATATCAAGTATACAGTTTATGGTAAAAATGCTGCAAAAATAGCTGATTAAGAATGAAACAAACAAGAAATATACGTTGTAAATCTCTTAATAAGCTAAAGTGATATGTCTGATCTTTGATGGGAAATTTTACAGTCAGTTTACATTAGACTGATATTTAAACTGTTATACTGACATAATGTCTAAGTGCCAGGATACTGCTAAAACATTGAGATATTCATTTGGTCAATATTGCCCAGTCTTACTGTGATACCTAAAGATATAATTAAAAACATTATAATTAAAAATACACGGTTGTTCACAATGAGGCAGCAAATGTCTGCTCTTTGACTGATGGTAAATACTGTGGGAGTGATGGATGTAAATAGTGGGTATGGAAAGGCAGCAGTGTTTATCAGAGCAGTACATTTAGAGCGTGTCCTTGTGTGTTTGATATTAAAGGTCAACTTTTATACACTTAAACCCAAACTGTTTCCAAAGAGAAAAAAAATGATATATGGGGCCTTTTAAAAGCAACTATGAAACCATTAGTTCACAGCTGGAACTTTATTGCAGTGCCGAGCTTACAAACATCATAGACATTTACATCCACTCAAAGTAATATATCCACAACATGTTTAGCTTGTCTGATGTTGCTGCTCCCAGTCAATCAGTCGGGCTTTATGCACTACTATGGTGTTTTTTGCTCGCGCTAGAAGACTAATGACAACAATAGGCAATATAGGAAAATGTCTACAGAGCGTTGTCAAAAAATATATACTAATCGATATTAAAACTAGTATACTACTATAAACTAATCATGGCATTTAGTTGTTTGTGTTTGGTTCATTTTTATATCCTTCACAAAAGCGCTCATTTCTTCACAAACAGTCATGCAGCTTTAGAGTGAATCTGACCCGCTCCAGTCTGGGTTGTCTGATAAGCATCAGCCATGGTGAATAAATGGTGATACTCTTCCCAGATCAAACCCAACAGTCGATGTTGTTTTCTCATGAGAGTGACGCAGACAGGAGACATGCAGTCGCCTTGAAAGGCCCCTCACACAGGTCAATGTGTAACACTGTGGAGAAACACCTTGTTTGTTTAGCTCCAGCCTGGTTTACACACAGACTTCTTTTGAGGTTTTTGAAATTCCGAGATGTACATTTACCTACACAGGTGATGGGAACAAAGTCCTTTACATTTATTTGTTTATTAGAAATTGGTTATCTCTCAAATCATGGTGGGAGATATTTAAAATAAGTAACTTTTTAATCCTACTGCTACAATACCACTCGTCTACTATGGTCACTATTGCAACTGTTAGTGAAAGTAAGAGTTATTTTTCATCCCTCCCCTTGGCTTGGCTGTGCTTTGCAGGTCCTGGAGAGTTTTAAGATTATGGACTACAGCCTGCTGCTGGGAGTGCACGTGTTGGACCAGCACCACAGGGACAGTAGCGAACCGGGGCAGGCAGGGGGCGACGGCAGGAGGCCGCAGGGGCAGCGGGTGCTCTACTCCACTGCCATGGAGTCCATCCAAGGAGACGGCAAGGCAGCTGAAGTGCTGAGCACGGACGACACGTGAGCTACTGCGCTGGAAATATTCACATCATCTACACATATATGGACACACAGCTCGCACCCAGAGCTAGGCGTTAGCATAACCATAGCTACGCTAATACAAACAGACCATCAGTTGTGTATTTACTGTGACAGCACACATCAATATAAACGCTGTCTGTGCCTTTCCCAAACAACAGTAAAACAGCACTGTTTGTTTGAACAGGCAGCTCTGAAACTGTAGCTTTAGGTCTTGGCTGTAATGTTTACTTTGAACATGCTCTTCAATACTCTTCATGACAGACTAAACACATAAATACACAGAGCATAAAAACATACACAAGTTAAAGCAATATATATCGTTCACTGGGTTAATTAATCTTCACTCATGGTTTTGTTGTCACAGACAATCTTGATCATAACTCTATGATTTGATAATATTGGAACATATTTCAGATCATATAAGCATCATTATAAGCTTTCGTGCTTATAATGCGGTTAGTCATGTAAAACAACAGACAGTGTGACCAAAACTTCAGTTATATGCTGCCTGTAATGTGTGAGGTCAAAGCTCTTATACAATGAGTTATATGAAATATGTAACCAAAATCTGTAATATTTTTCAGGATGGGAGGAATTCCAGCAAAAACACACAAAGATGAAAAGCTGCTGATCTTCCTTGGAATCATTGACATTCTTCAGTCATACAGGTAATTAAGAGTATAACAAGTAAAGTGAACATAACAATTTATTAAGATATTTTTGAACAAAAAATGTATTTATAGTGCGACGCAAATACTGTGTAGATTTAGCTTTATTATTGAAACAAAAAAAAATCGTAGCATTTTCTTTACAGATCCTAAGCTGGTCATAAAAGGCTACAGACTTCATTTAAATCATTTTAGTCACAGTGGCTGAGGAAGCATGATGTTATTGTGAGAGCCGACCAGAAAGTCACAATGAAGCCTGTGGATTTGTCTCTGGTTATTGTGGATTTTTTCTACCCAATCAAAGACAAACCTCAAAGACCAATGTTACATAATTGGACTTTGAAGATGTGAAATGCTAAAAAGCAGATGGCTGCGCAATATGTTGTGTGAGGAGCATCTGAGATTTGATGAGGCGTAAAATGAAAGGAACAGTGTTGCGTAACACTTTTAATTTGTTTACGTTTTATTTTTTGTAGGCTTATCAAGAAGCTCGAACACTCATGGAAAGCCCTGGTGTACGATGGCGTAAGTAGATATTTAGATTCAATTTAGCTACTGTTATTGTCAATGGGTTTTTCATTGTTGCACATTGCTGTTTAATAGAAATCCATTTTTGTGTGTGCCTTCAGGATACTGTCTCGGTGCATCGGCCCGGATTTTACGCCAGTCGCTTTCTCAAATTCATGAGCACCAGGGTGTTCAGAAAGAACCAACGTGAGTGTCCAGTGTAATGAAGACATGTGTGAAAGAGATGCTACTAGGTTTTGGTGTAATTTTCTTTTTGTTAAAGGACTGAGCCTGGATCAAGCACCATATTTCACAATGAGTTATATCAGTATATTCATCATAGTAAGGTTGTCAGAAAATCATTACCCAGATACTGAGCTAATCAAATACAACATAATTGAACCTTTCTCAAATTATTATAATGGTTATATTGGTCTTATAAGACACGTATTTTGTGCTAAAGTTACATCATATCATTTCAAAAAGAGTGTTTTCTTATTTTCATTTTGGTATAAAAATCTGTATCAGTTGTCAAGCCCTTTCCTTATCGAAAAAGTTTGAAATTTTGACAACATATAAGTTGTATATAAAAGACCAAATCCTGGACTCTTGATACACACAATTTCTTATCTGAACATATCTATAATTGCATAGGTTCAATGTATTTTTATTTGACCGTTATTTAAACCAGGCAAATCCCATTGAGAGTTGCAGAAGTCTTGATTTAATGCGTAGTGAACTTTAATTAAATTCAGTGCACTAAATATTTAGAAAAGTCCTTAATTCGTCAGAACCTGGTTGTGATTATGTAGGTCCATATATATGTAGGTCTAAATAGTTCCACATGACAAAGTAAAGGTTGTGGAGGCCCTCTTTTTACTGACTGAAACAGGACTGTGAAAACCAGTAGTGATTGGTTTTGCTTGTTTCATGCTGACTGCAGTAATCTGGCATGTGGAGTCCGTTCCCACCCAAGACTGATCCTCTGCAGCAAGCTTCTTAAACAGTTTATCTTCAGCTCCCAGTGCGGCTCCAGACAGATCTATTTTTGTATCAGCATTTTCATCCTCATGTAAATAAACTGTATGCATACCCAAAGTCTGTACATACTAAAATACTGTGCCCGGGTTCATAATCTCTTCATTCAGCCACAAAACTCTAATCGGGTAAACAGAACAATGAGTAAATGTATCTGTAGTAATAACAACCATTCTTAAATTTTTGGTTGGATCTAAAATAAAATTGTCTTTCCTAATCCTATGTATGTAAACATTGATCTCAATCCTACAAAAATCTAGAAGCATTTTTTGTATTATTTTTGTTGACATATTCTTTTCACTTAGGTTAAAACGTCAACACTAGTAGATAGATAGCAACTAAATAACGTCCAAAATATTGTTAAAGACTCAAACGTGTGGCCTGTAGGTGCTAGTTTATATGGTGATCTCTGTATCAAGGCGGTAGAAAAATACATTTGGAGAAAATATCTTGTAAAGTTACAATTTCCCATATAAATCTTTGTATGAAAGTTGATTTAGGGAAATAATTAAACATCTTTAGGTGCAGATGTGGGCAGTGTGTTCATGGTGTAAATTAATGGACCTAAAACCTTTAAATTTGTATCATAATAGTGTTTTTTGTGCTTGTCCACGCAGCTCTTCGGTTTTCCCCTTCAAAGAGAACACGCACGTCGATCCCAGCTCTGAAGTTTTCGTCCCAGGAGATCCTTTCATCCCAAACAGACGAGAGGGGCGAAGAGGACCGGCTGGGAGGGGCCCGCAGCCTGGCCAGTCTAGACGGACAAGGTATCAACTACAGCAGCAACTTTACACATTCAGATTCTGTTTTACCCATTGGCACCTATTAGTTGGATAATAATAGTGGTAATGGCAGGGGGGTTGGATAATTATAGTGGTAATGGCAGGAGAGTTAGTCTTTACCCTCCGGAAGAAACATGGGTGTGGGTCTTTACAGGAAACAGAAGTTGCACAGTCAGGTGACCAATATGTGAACTTTCCCGCTGTTATTTTTAACTTTGCTGTAGCGATTCAGACATACACGCCTTCCCAAAAGTGGCACTTTCTCATTCATTCACAAAGTACAGTGGTCCACTGCTTTTCTGTAACTACTTCTCCAGTAAACCTCAACATAAAACCTATATCTATATCTCGCATAATACTTTAAATATGAAAATGGCTGTATTAAAATATTTTGAAATATATATTTTCAAATCATATCCTTAGCTTCTCTTTTTTGCTGTGTTGTAACTATTTGATTTTAAGATGAATTCCCTAATGAATATGTTTTTATTATTTTTGTCAATTATCAAGCGCATGTTAATTCACATCCAGTAGCTATGTGAGGAACATGCCTGTAAACACAGCAGATTGTAGCATTTGGCTGGTTTCCATCTGTTATTCCGTTACTTTTATAAACACCACAAACACCCGAGGCAAGGCAGAGAAGTGAAGTGTCTTGCCAAAGCACAGACCAGCAGTAGGTTGTGGTGAGACCAGGGTTCAAACCTCCATCCTCTAGTTTTGTGGGTGAATACTTTACCACACTCCTGTCCCTCTGTCGTCCTCCGTCTTGTTCGTTCAGACACACAAAGTCTTGGTTGGATTTTATTGATTAATGGGACATTCTAAGAAGGCCTTGGGCTTCCACTGAGGTCATGTGACTCTCTCTCTTCTCAGCTGTGTTCGGGTCATATCAGCGCCCTGATCTGGTCCCTGTAACCCCCTCCTTCTATGACGCGTCCTCCATGGGAACCATCTCCACTTCCTCCATCTTTGTCAATGTGGACAACCAAACAGATGAAAGGTACGATACTGCATACATCATGAATGAGGCTTTATGGATGGTTTACATTTTCCACGGCAGAGTAAACACAAAATGGACACAAACGCACACAATGGACATGTAAATGTATATTCCATGCAAAGTCACCTCGGGCACATGAAGCAGGTGACCGAGTTCAGCAGCAGATTTACATACCATTGCGTTTAGTAACATTATACGGTTTATTTAAATTAACATGAGCAATATTGTCCACTAATATGTCACTTTTCTTTTATTCTGACTCCAGTGTCAGTATGTATTCATAGTTTTTAGAGTCATGACAAAATAGCCATTGATACCATAGCAACCAGCAATTCAAAACAAAGTGTTATTCTGTTTCGGGTGGTCAAAGTGCTCAAAACAAGAAGCTGAAACCCATGAATAAGCTGTCTCTTTGTTTTCCAATTAGTATGAGTTTATTATAGGTTCAGTTCATACACCGTTCTTTTTCCACCCCCAGTTCAGTTTGCCCCTCCTGTTTTCATCAGTCGCCTGCTGCTGTCCTGACATGGTTCCGTCAACTCTGTCATTCCGTCAACTCTTCTTGTCTGTTCATTTTTAAACAGCATCTTTGACATGATCTGTTCTGCCGTTATTGTACTGAAGCACACACAATATAATAGCATATGCAGTGTTACTAGATAGTGTATTACTGGTGCTCATATACACAGACACTGTTAAGGAGAGCCAGTAGGAAGTCATCAAAAGTACAATGGACACATTTAATTACTTAGACAGTAAAAAAAAAAAAAAAAAAATCTTATATTTTGTTGCCCTCTAGTGGTTGTATCAAGAACAGCAAATAAGTCACTACCATGCAGTTTTTTCTTGCTCTATTAACATGTAACACGAATCAAAAGCTATAAAATAGAATTACCAAATGGTGAATTCCTGTCTAGCCAAGCTCATTTTTCTTCACCACCCTGATCACTGCTGACCCCTCCCACCCCCTGCAATCAGAAGCAGCAGAACATAGAAAGTTTGGATCAGAAAAAAACATGAATTCCTTATACACTGTATAAATTTATGAGTGTAACGGTTTTGAATGTGTCTTAAGCCAGATTTCTCTGTTGGGATAAAAAGGCTGTAGTCGATTAATCAGTTGATGGTGCCTTAGTCTATTAAAGTTTGTATTAGTCGACTAATAATTTTTTTTAGATTATGAGGAATTATATGCACAACAGCAGAAAGCAGAAGGTAGGGAGTGTCTGAAGATGTGGCAGTGAATCCTGTGTTTAGTCTGCTTTTTTCTATATAAATACACGTTTTCTGGTGCTTTTCCATGTATAAATAAATGTATAATTGGTTGTTTTTGCATGAGCTCACTTGCAGTTGAAGTATTTTGAGCGCAGTTATATGGTCAGACAGGCAGGGGATGTCTTTAGTCAACCAAGAATCTCTTTCGTCGATGACAGTCCTAAAAATATTGAGTTCTCCGTCTCTCTCTCTCTCTCTCTCTCTCTCTCAGGGATGATGTTGGGTCTAGCTCCACGTTCACCCTGGAGGACAGTGCCATCTGCCTGACCTCAGAGCAGAGCACCATGGACGTGGACATGGACAGAGACGATGGATCAGTTCTGGATGTCTACCTGGTGAGTTTTCTCTTTTTGTAGCATCTGAATAGTTTGATGTGCATTGATAGCAGTCTTGTATTGTCTCTTATAGTGAACGTTCTCCTCTGCAGTCTTCAGCCAATCATCAGACAATCTGCATGTCATCATGAAGACCAGTGTCTCGATTTCCAGTGCTGCTAGATTCATGTTGCCACTCATTTTTAGCCAAGAGAGAAAATACTTCAGTGGATTAAAGAAAGAAGTAATCCACGGCTGTCTGGACCTATGTGACATTACATTATGTTGAATGAGCTGAAACAGCTTTTAGAGCATGCATTTACTCTGTGCCATTAAGTTTTATATGTGTATGTTTATATGGCCCATGCGGAGGTTCAACTGTACTGTAACTGTTACAGTATGCAATTCTTATCGTTTTCCTGCTG
>KN486515.1:63410-78920 GCA_000787095.1 Periophthalmodon schlosseri
TGAAAGACACTTTAGAGTTTACAGCTGCTTTCATCATCAGTCCACAAAGGTTTACAGTGATTTGATGATCATCTTGGCTTCTGCACACGACAGGACCAGTAGAGACATGTCTGATAATGCCAAGTGATGAGCCGATGGAACTCTGCGGAGCTTAAAACCAAGGCCGAATGAACTGATGTGAAGCAGGCCTCCTTTTTCCCACGGCTCTGGTTTCTTGTGCTGGATTCAAACCAGATCCCTGACTCCATCTTGAATCTAGTTACTGCAGATTGGACAGAGTATGACCCATTTGCTCTTTACAAAAGGCACTTTTGACACCACTCATGATAACTGTAAAATAAGTTCAGTTCATTGCTTTGGTGGGGCTAATGAGCACAGCTGTGGATGTGTTACAATGCACTTTTACTTTTCAAATGACTCAGAAGGAGCATTGTAGATCATTGTGATGAATACACTTCATGCTTTTTCTCAGGATATCTAGTGTGTCCTCTTCAAGATGCAATGAGAGACTGACTCTATCAAGACCATAGCTAATGCTTATGTCCATCAGTGCAGACAATAATTTATTCTGTAAATTGTATTCTTCATTTTCTGAATCTTAAATCTTTGAATGTATAAGGCAATGCATATTTATAGAGAAGATATAAATAAACTATGAACCAACGGTTGTTGTCTGTTTCATACTTAAAACTCATAACTTTTGTCAAACAATTTTAATTTACAGATTATAAACAAACTGCAGTATATTTAGTGCAAAGAATACCACTTCTGATGTAGGAATTAGATACCAAGTGTGTAAATAATAAAATGAAAATGCTAACTGCAATTGCTCATAAACCATGTAGTTATGAACAAAATAAGAGTTAAATCTTTACTGAGCTGTATAAGCATCTGATGAAGTGCCACATGGATCAACAGAAGAAATACCCACAGTAAAGGGGTAAGAAGCACAAGTTACGCACATGAGGTAAAGTGAAGTGAAATGTCTGTCCCCGTTTACGACGCGGCTGTTAAATGCACATAGTGTGTAAACCAGGACCGGTGTTGGACCTGGGGTCTAAGGCATCAGGGGCGTTATCAGTCAGTGCTCTGCGATGGTGAAGATATGTTTCAGTATGACTGAATGTATTGGACTGGGATATTTCCCAAATTACAACTTTAATATTCCTGCATAACAACAGCAGGAGAGAGCAGTTCAGTCGCACACAAAAAATATAAAAACGGAAATCATTTCATGGAGAAGAACAACCTGGGCAATTAACAGTATTTAGTTAAAAAAACAATCCTTTAAGTATCAGTCGCAAACAATTTGGCTTTTTAAAAAAGAGACTGCAACTGATTTACAGTCACTTCTGGCATCAAATCAATAATCTCAACATGTCTTAATATTCTGCTCCAGGCCTTCTTGGTCCACTACTGTCTGCAAGTTCAAGCATTTAACAGTCAATTCACATTTCACACTGATAAAGTAACATTGTTTATCTGTACAATGTGTTATGTCCATGGTATTCTCCAAAAGCTGCTTATCCTAACGTAGAAGCTCTAAGACCTCCAATAAAACAAGTCTTCACTGGAGACACTAAAGAAGGCAAAACGAGGTGATTGTTTGCCTCTGCCCCCCTTAGTAGTTATTTTAGCAGCAAAAAAAAACAACCAAAAAACAGCTGAAATACTAATGATTAAAGTGAACCCCAAATTCAATAAGTTTATAATTATATAAAATATACAAAACAATTTACAAAAGCAAACATGGTGGTAGCAACCAGTCAAAAACATTTAGAATATCGATAGAAAGATGGCCAGGACGATGGATTAAAGTCATATTAACTTCTCTAAGCAGAAATTTGGACTTGTGTAATGCGGCTTCTTCAGTTCTGACAAATGCATGAAGTCTCTGACAGTCACTCTGGGCTGAACCTGTCTCCTTTGAAATTTTAACAATCCTAGAAAAAAAAGTCACAAAAATGTGTGTAGTTTAACTAATCGTGTAAAATTATTAATATAATGCTCTACAAGTTTAACACATGTATTGCTTAACTGCTGATCTGATTTACCTTGTGTCATCAGAATAGGATGGGATTCCCAGCAGTTTTTTCTTGGACGTAGGAGGTGAAGCGTTTAAGGAACTTGGGGTATTCTCTTTTGGCCACTGCTCTAAGAACTGAGGCTGGAGCCCAGCCACCTGGGTTTACTGCATCCAAAGACAATAGACACAGGATTAAATCAATACAA
Organism: Periophthalmodon schlosseri; assembly: GCA_000787095.1. Classification (NCBI taxonomy): domain Eukaryota; kingdom Metazoa; phylum Chordata; class Actinopteri; order Gobiiformes; family Gobiidae; genus Periophthalmodon; species Periophthalmodon schlosseri. The sequence continues at coordinate 65,643 of KN486515.1, forward strand.
GGTACTACTCATTTCTTCAAACAAGTCGTTAAGATAGTCTTACCATTGGCAACATATGTGATTTTACAGAGGATGTTGTCTCTGCTAATTTCTTTGTCTCCCTCTGGTGGACTAACCAGTGTTTGGCAGATCATAGCAACATTGATTTTGGCACGAACACAGCGGTTGGTAGGCTGAAAGAAAAGAGTTTCCCTAAGTAAAAGTCAAAGGACCCTTGTCAGAGAAAACAGAAGAGTGTCATTACAAGGGCATTGTCGTGATCCACAGAGAAGTTACAGACGAGCCACGTGTCAGGGTCGTTTTCATTTGTTGCCAAGATTTTTCTTATAGCTGACAGGTAAAGGACGTCTCGCTGAGAGGCAGGCCATACCCTCTGAAACACAACCAGTCAGTCATCAGTTGGCAGAGTAATGCAATTTGTACAATTTAAAAATAAGATCAAGTCTACCTTGTGTGTCTGATACACAATGATGGCATTATCTGACAGTGTTTCCACAACATTAAAGTTTTCTATGGTGGCTGAAGACAAAAAGAGAGGCCGGTTAAAATAAACACCCAAAGCTTGTTGTTATAATAAATGGTAAGGCGTCTTACTCTCCCAGTCCATTCGGACAGCAGTATCCCAAAAGTAGTGGCAGACTTCATGTCCTGTTACACCTTTCACAGCATGCGTCGCTTTAAGGGGGTCTAAAACAATACCATTTTCCTCCACCTCTCTTCTGTAAACCTACAACAAATGAAAAAGCAAAAAACAGGAGAGAAATAGAAATGCCTTAAATAATCATTGAGAGAGATTAAGTCAAATGAATCATCCTCCTCACCTTCATCTCTCCTTCCTCTATAACCAGCTGCCAGTTGGCATCACCGCCCACGTCCTGAAGGGAGTAGGTCATGTGATTCTGCACCATCTCCTCCACCTGAGACAAGTCCACATCAGTTTCATCAACTTTACTGAAAACATATGTTCTTCTGCTCCAGGAGCCAAACCACAGACAGACTGAGGCTACAAAGCAAAAAATACTCAGGCCTGTAAAAAGGTAAAAGGTGTGATAAGATACTTGTCCCTATTGCTACTGTTCATTATATAAACTATTGTAACTTATATAGATTCATAGCATATAATGTTTTTTTCTCAAGGTTAGTTATTTATTATAATTAGTCAGTCTGTGTTTACGACAGGCATGTCCAAGCATTAAACCTGTTCTGTGGGTTTAAAGCTTAGTAAGTCGGTACATAACAAACATAACACATGAAGTATGACTTTAGAGAAATGGTTTCACATTCATGCAACAATAAACTAGGTTAATGTAATGTTAATGTAATGTTAATGAAGCTTTAGTCAGTCCAGAAATGACAGCCTGCATCCTATACCAATGAATAGACACCGAAAGCTTTAGCAAAATCCTGGAGAGAACTGGTTAGTGGACATTGTCAAGCCTTTTGCTCATGTGCTGATTAGAAACGGTGGAAATGGTGGGCAACTGCATGTCACTGTGACTGAGGAGAGCCTCTCTAGTGACTGTACCTGTGCGCTGAATCTGTGAATGTCATCTGAAGCACTGAATAACTCAACGGAGGACAGGGAAGAGGAAAAGCTATGAGGCTGGACAGCAGAGAAAGACAAAGAAAGAAAGATAAAACGCATTTATAATAAAGGACAGGATAAAAGATAGTTGTGCTTTTGTAAACATGAACATCACATGAACTAACCAACTTTCAGGGACAAAATTATTAAATTATTTTTTACAATTTAGTACAGTGTTCCTTAACAGTAAATATTTTAAATATATATAGTTGTACTGAGAGACAAAAGACTGTGCACCTTTGCAGATAACCGATGACTGCCAATAGTGGAATAGGGGTCAGCGGCAGGAACTGGAGTGATTCTTCTGACTTTTTCAGATTGGCTCTGTGCAAGAAACACAAACAGTTTTGTTTTTTTTCCTTTTACAATTAACTGATATCTTTAGCATTCATTCCCTGATCATACATGTGTACAGTATGTTATACTGGGTTGCAGAATTTACTGTAGTTTTATTATATTCTACATGCTTCTTACGCTATTAATTGGACTGCTGCAACAAATTTGTCAACTTATAAAGTGCTATAGTAATTTTACATTGAGAAAATGTGGCACACACTGCAGTTTAATTCCAGAATTAAAATGGTTTGAAATGTTTGAAATCTTGTGACAATCAACAAGGAAATGAATTACCTGCTCATCTATCTTGTCTTGTCTGTCCAATTCTGCTTCTACTGCATCAAAAAACTCATCCTCATTAATAAGACTATTGGGCCCCTCCTGTGGGAAGGCAAACACATGCACATGTCAGCAGAAGTCCTCCATGCATGCAGGGCAAAAAGGAAACACTTTGACACTTTTTAAAGTGCGTCTTGCCTCATAGTCTGGACCTCCGTAATGTGACTTCTTCTTCAGTTCATTCATAGCAGACTTGTAAGCATCTTCTAGCCGCCTCCTTTTCTCCAGCTCCTAAAAAACAATCAAAGATCGCCATTTTAGCCATAAAAAAACCTTTGAGCCTCTATGCTGCATTCAAATATCTAATTGTGTATTCCTTTCGAATGAAACCTCAGGTGACAGAAGCACTGCTATAAAAAGAGAAAAACACCACATTATTCACCTGTGGGTGGAATTCAACAGGTTTTACCTAACGCTGTTATTTGTTGCCAGGGGCAGACAGCACTCTTTAGACAAAATGAGAGCAAGGAACAGCACACTGCTTCTGAGCAGATACAAATATGTAATTTAGCATGTTTAAGTGGAAGTAAGGGATTTAGAAAACTAAGACTCAGAGCAATACATTAATTAAAACATTAAATAGGTAAAATTAAAGATGACCCTTGCAGGTAGAACCAAATTCTGGTTGGTTTTCACACATTTAGACTATACTCAAACTGAAGTATTCACAGAAACATCAGACTGACCTACATCAAAGAGGAAAAGGGTAAGTAAAAAACATTAAATAGGTAAAATTAAAGATGACCCTTGCAGGTAGAACCAAATTCTGGTTGGTTTTCACACATTTAGACTATACTCAAACTGAAGTATTCACAGAAACATCAGACTGACCTACATCAAAGAGGAAAAGGGTTTGGGCAAAATAAATGCCCAATAATAACTACCGTAATGAATAATACAACTAATACAAGAAGTGTCTATAATGACCTACGACCAGAGACCTACTGTAAAGAAGCGGCTGCAGGTCTGAAGAGGGATCCAGTTCTGAGCCTGGCATTTGAGAGATTCTTTCCTCCATTTTACAGAGTTTGCCGACGGCTTCCATAGAGTGCGCCAAGAAGTCATTTTCCGTATGTATGTAGGCCTATCCACGTGAGGTCTTAGACTTCAACCTACTAACTGATAAGGCCCAGGTAGTTTTATCCAGTCTTGAGTTGTGTATGTTTAGGGTTGGGCAGCACTCCTCACAAAGAGGAAAAAAAACTGGTTTGACAACATCAGACTGGAGGCAAGTTGTGTGACGAAACAAATATGAAGAGTGTTTATTACTCAAAAATGCAGCACTGTTTAGATTCCTGTAAATGGTATATTGCATGCCTGAAATTTCTTAGTGGAAAAAACTTGATTTCACAAAATGGTGTGGACATTTTAGACCAGCACGGCATCACCAACTTTTAACCCAGATATGGCTCTGCATCTGTGGCTTTGGACACACCTACTGTCAATTCAAACTAAGAATGAGTCACATGATTCATTGTTAATTCATTAGCAGTTCAAAATACCTTATCCAGTCTTTTCTGCCAGCTGTCCTCTCGCTTCACCATGAGCTCGATACAATGGGATAAGGTGGACAGAATGCCTGCAGTGGTGGCTTTGAAGGTAATGGCTTCTCCCTTAAAATCAATACCATTCATATCTTTAGGACTGGCGGGGGGAAACACTGGAAAAAAACAAAAACAATTGTAACAAAAATCATTTCAACCCATTTAAATTAGGGGACAGTTTATCACACACACATTTCTCTTTGCTGCCATTGTTGTTATGGTTACATTCGCCATCGGTTCTTGATGCGGCGGGGAAGTCCTCTTCATCTTCGTCCTCTTCAACTATTAAAATGAATCAAGTCAGTGAAGTCAGAGGTCATTTCCTAACAACAGCTGAAATGTCTCACAATATTTGTTACCTGCATCTCTTTGAAATTCATCTCTAGAGACGCCATCAGCGCAGGAATCAAAATATTTCTGCAGAGTGTCCACTTGACGACAAAGGATATCCCGAAAGGTTTCCATTTCTGCCAATTTCTCGCGCAACCTGTGTCCTTTCTGAGTAAATAAAACACAAGCTGAACTTAGAAAACACTTTGTAAGTAAAAATATATAAAATATAAATGTAAGATTTTAAATAGACTGCACTCAATGTGTGCTCTGAGAGGTAGGTACCTTAAAGGAGGATGAGGAGGTGGCAGATAAGGCACTTGCTGCTGATGTAAGAGACAACATCGAACCATGACGTCTCAGACTGGTTTCAGAGCCATAACCAGACTCGGCCTGAAACAGAAAGAGACAGCGCAATGTGGTAAATGTGATAATCCAATAATGAAAGCAGTCACTGGACGACAACAGCAGATCCATGGCATTTTGTATCAGGTTTTACAAAGCCATTATTATTGTTCAAGAATTTATTACAATGCCCTTAGATTTCCAGTGTACAGAAGGGTGTCATGTTGTTGACCAAAAGACACACTGCATTTGGAAAAAGAAATAAATGGCAATCAGGTTATATACTGAATGAGTAAATGTTGATGAATTTCATGCTGGTATAGACTAATTGGACACTCACCTTCCACTTACTGACCATTTAGTCAACTTTAACAATTATTTTAGGAAAATAAGTGTGCGGATGTTTGATTTGAAATTTTAACTGCTAAGCAACAGAGATCAGGAAGACTGATTATGCAACTCATGCAAACAGAACAATGATAACAGGCTGCTTAAAAAGAGCAATGTTACAGATCGGTGCCACAGTCGAGGAGTCTGAGGGCAGGGTGCTCATGCTGATGCCCACCATTGGACCAATCCCACAGCCAAAGCATAGCAGCGCGCTGCTGCAGTCCCGACGGATCACTGGCCCAAACATGGCCCAGATGCTCCCAGCACACAACTGAGGGATTCACATCCAATGATGCCGTTTCCCTGGACACAGCTGATGGAGAACACACAAAACACACAGGCTTGGTCTTTCCCACAGGAGCAGGACGACCGCTGGCCGATTGGTCAGACAGGCACTGAAAAGAAGCTACTTGCTGAACGCTGAAGCACGTGAAAGCCACAAGAAAAAAAGTCCTATTGCTCTGCTGAGTGGACAAAATAGAGCTGTACTCACATAGATGGAGTCAGATACAGACACACAGCACTACAGTCCAGCTCCATACAAACATCCACAGACCACACACCCTGTTACATGAAACCATCTCCTGACGCTCTTTAAGTCCAGCATCCATCAGTGAGAGCTCTCCTCCTCCTCCTTTTCTTCTTCCTCTTCCTCCCCGTGTGGACCTGCACATGTGCATTAGAGGCAGAGCTGTCTGGGCTCTGGCTGTAAGATTCAGTCAAGTGCTAAATGGGTGGGCGACTGAAGCAGCCAACTGTACAGCTTGATCAAGAAATACAACAGGGAGAGAGAGAATAATGAGGGGTAGGAGGATTGTTCTACTGTTTAATCGTTGTGTTTTTAATCTAACTAAATTTTAAAAGTCTAACCAACCTGAAGCATTATCAGTTACTCAAATGTCCTGATTTTAAAATAAACTTATTTAATAGGTTGCGAAAATTTTGTTTTTCTGTGAAATCATTCATAAACCAATCTGTTATTCACTGTGAGCAGTACTTAAAATCACAATGTTTAGCACCACCACCAACACAAACACGCCCACACAACAAAACACAAAACAGACCAATTAATAAAGCACTGAAAGACGAGCGATGACACTGATGAGATGAGTCGATATACACCAAGTTTGATCAGAATCTAATGTGAACCGTCAACTATTATAAAATGATAAAGAAGCAAACAATGACAAATCACTAATGTCTGATCTGAGCTAAAGGCAGAATGCATGTCCTCTTCCTTCCAGATGGGGGCAGTGTAAATCATCAGAGCCACTGCAGTGCTGCACTACTGCTGCATTCTTCTGAGGTTACTACAGGTCAAACACATACAACCCCAAATATTCTCACAGCACTGTCAGATAGTGCTTCACAAATTAATACCCACCAGCCAAAGAAATCCAACATAACACATAATCTATGAAACATACAACACATAATTGCAAGATATTAATATTCATATCATAGAGTAGATAGCAAATAATGTATCCATCAAATAATATTCCAATTTATTTTCATACCACTCATATAAGCTACTAAAGTTACCAGTTACAAATAACAGGAAATACAAGTTCCGTTTCCATGTCTTTCATAAAAACACCTAATTTCAAAAGAAATGACTGAAAAAGGAAGGTGAGGTTGAATAATGAACAAGCTTGTAATTTAGTATTTAAGATTAAATGATAACACCTTACAGATTCATACATAACCAATGAGAACAATCACCGCACTGATATCCTAGTAACAGGGAGCAGCTGTCCAGGCCTGCTCTCTGATGTCGGGGATACCCACCGAATCGTTTCACTTTTCAGATTCCTCAAATTCCCCGGGCGAGAGGTTTAAGATTCCCCTTCCCACTGCCACACCCATCCCACTGAGCAACCCCTGCACTAACTATCTGTAGAGGTGAGAGATAAATAGAAAACGATATCATGACAAACTGACAATTGCTACTTTGTGGAATTTTGTTAAATCATGAAACTTTGAATATTGAGTATATTGTCAAAGTAAAAAAGAGCTGATTAAAAATAACCGGAACTGAAACCTGCTGTATCTGATCTGATGTAGTGATATTTCTGCAATTTTATGGTTCATCTTTGCAATGTTTTAGCACATTTCTAACGTCTGAATATGGTCATTGGTTAAAAAAAAAAAAAAAAAAATAGAGGTAGTATTACTCACCACACTCATAAAAACCCTATTCATGAGTTTCAGTTTCCTGTTTATAGATGATATCTTGATGACTTTCGCCTATTCAAAAAGGTTTGTTTTGAACTGTTAATTGCTGTGCTAGATTTTCCTCTGAAACCCATTGAAGTTACTACCCCACAACAACAAACACTATTTTGAGAAACTTGATGATAAAAAACAATTTCTACTCACCTTGTGTAGCTCTATGGACTCTATCCACTGCTGTCTGTGCTCGGGGTCCTCCGCTCGGAGATACCACACACTGTCATTCACACTGATGTCAAAACGGCACTCGTCAAACTCATGAGGCTGTGGAGGTGAGAGGGCAACAATTAGCAAGCACACATTAGACACTGGATGTAAGTTAAACACATAAAAGCAGGAGAATATATTTTATCTCCACAGAATACAATGTTCAACTCCAACAAGGGATGTATGATTTTATACAGAACACAATAACAAATTTTAATTGAAAGCTTATGTGATATGGGTATAGTCTAAAATTTTCCAGTTAAAAAAAAAAAAAAAGCAACTTCCAGAAGGGCTTTTCCAGGTCACCAAAGTCCAAATCTTTCAACTATTCTCCTCCCCCGCTTCACTGTGCACCCCACCCAATCTCTAATCACTGACCGCCTCAGGCACCCGAACACGTGCGTTGAACTCCCCTTTCTCTCCAAGACAAGAATTTAAACAGAACACTCTGGCGGAAAAGATGGTCTACTACTCTGAGCTGGAGAGAGTGCGGATTCATTCTCCTCCCCAACATCAGCTGACATACCTCATGTTGTTTATCTTTATTAAATTTGGTGAATGATGCTCATGTGCCATTAGCTGTCACTGACATTGCAGCTCACAGCAGGACAGAAACCCTAACGCATGTCTTGCTCTTTTGACACAATGCATTTCACATTAAAATATTTTGAGGCAGATCAACTCACTTTAAAGATTGTAGGTTTTCCCAAAAGCCAACAGCCTTGTAATTGAAAAAAAACATTGAGCCAGGGATGCATTTTGGAATATGGGAGTTTTTCGACCCATATTATATCATACGCAGCGAATAAAAGTGGTTTAGAATCCACTTAATACATCTTGTATTGACCTGAATTTAATCCCTGACATCAGCACAACACACTACAGTGGACATTCTTTCCTTCTATAAAATCTTATACAGTGCAATACAGCGCAAATAAAAAAAACAGTTACATTGAGTTTGTGAATTGGATCAGTTACATATTCAGAAATAGTCCTTCATATTTGTATTGCGTATTGGACAGTATTTTTTATCTCTTCGTACGACTTCTGCTAGGTATGTGCAGTGAGTGCATCCATCCACACTTTGAGAGACTGCAGAGAGTAGTAACACAGTTTGTTTCTGCATTCCTCAGCTTTCATACCAAACCGTGTCTTGGAAAGCACAGGCCGTAGATCTTTGGAATGAGAGGCGAGCAAAAGCAAACACTGGCTCTATGGCTCATAAAATTCCTACTATGACAGAGATCAGATTGTTGAAAGTATTAGATAGTGTTGATTAATTATTAGACTTGTATATGGAAACTAAATGGGAGAAAATTTAAAAAAATATATATTACAAATTGTAGTCAAGCCAAGCGAATGTCCATGTTGCCAACCGTTCCCAACTTCACACCTAATCTTGTGATTTGTTGTGGTTTGAAATAATCCTCTCGCACAAATCAGAGTAAAGTATTTGTTTTGAGTTTATGTGTACAGAGTGAGAGAAGGGTGAATATTTAACCAGGTGTGAGATTTCTGTTATCTGTTATCTGCAACATGGAGGGGCTCCAGTATAAAAACCCATTTGTGAGGTAAAACAGATAGTAGTACAGTTAAAGAAGAAAGCATGTGAATGTCAGTAGTAAGCATGTGATTACAAGTGAATGCGACATCTACAATGTTTTGTTGTACTCAACTATAACAAACGGCGCTTGAACTGCAGACTTGTTACTAGTTAATTGTTAGCTAAATGTCTTTGATGAACACGAGGTAAGAGTTAAATTGCTGATGGCATCAAGTCAGTAGACATGATACGTAGATAACCACAGATAGGAGCACTCAAGCACAACCACAAATGCAGTACCAGGTCTTGGATGTATAATTCCAAGTCCAGATGGTACACAGGTGTTTCTGTTTTCAAAGCCTAATAAAAGGTCCTGTTCCTTATAGTAGAACAGATACTTACTGTGATGACAGCCTTGCTGAGGCACAAAGATCCCCTGCATCCGTACTCCCTCTCATCCTCAGATTTATAGTAGCTCAAAGTATTGTTTTTCAACACAACCCATCGGTCCTGCCATCCATGTATGTAATTTGTCCACTGAAACAAAACAAATGCTTGTCAGTGTAGAGAAATAGGAGAAAATTGTATTTACATGCAAATCCCTTTTTAACTATCACCTTACTTTGCTCAAAACACCACCCAGCTCCATAGGTTGACCAGATTCTGGGTCCACATCCTCATCTGACCCGGACGATGAACTCTTTTCAGACATTTAAACGCAAATGTACAAAGTCTATTTGACGTGGACCGACTGTTGTCAATTCAAATAGATCAGAGCTAAACCTGCTTACAGGTTTATCTTAGCATTCACGTAGCAAATTAAGCATGGCCATGGTGCAGTAAGCAGGATTGTAAAAGCAAATAACTGTCAGCAAGAGAAGAGATCGTAATGTATCAGCGCACTGTCCTACAATAACAAAGCAGATGTATGGGTCATTCTTCGATTTGTGGGCTTTGTTTTGAAGTTGGCGTCGAGTAGCAGTGAAACTAGCAAGTTAGCATTAGCGTTAGCTGTCAAACGACGCAACCAACGTAAGCTAGCGGTAACTTAAACAGCAACTTGGGAAGAAGGAAGGTGTCTGCCTCATTGGCTACAGGTGATGGAGCAATCAACGAAGCGATCGATGAAGAGGCCTCGGCGTAGCCACAGAACATACACCTATATTCAATAAAGTGGAGAAATTGAGGCCACCGCTCTTGGTTCCGCAGTTTAGTCAGCTTTTGGCGAAGGATTGAGTAGCTTGTCTTCATTCAGGTCGAGGGGGAGGAGCCGCCGCCACGCTTTACTGTGTACCAAACGATAATGCGCCAAGTTCAACACATTACGGCCGCACCGGAAGTACCAAAATAAAGTAGGCTAGTTCTCCTCATGGATCTATTCTCGCTCCTAAAATATATCCACAAACATACGAAATGGGTATTGTTGTTGCGTACAATGTTCTCCCCTTTTGGTCCCGTTTTCTCCAGCAGTAGTGGCAAGTTGTATTTTGATTTTTTTCTGTAGTAGCTGTGAACATGGTAAATTTAGCTGTATAAAATTGCTATGACTAGTTGTTTGTCGATTGCCTCCTTTCATGCACCTATTATCCTCACAATGGTTTTATAATTATTAACAATTAACTAATTTTATTTTAAAAACTGGCCCCGCCTTTTTGCGTAACCACCAAATCCCGGAAGTGCCGCCTAAACACTAGTGTTTTGAAAACATGTCAGGGACTGAGCATTGGGGAGCGAATTTCACAAAAGAATATAATATTATTTGTTACAAGTGGAAGTAATGCTAGTACATTCATTATTTTATCAACTGTAGCGACAGTTGGAGTGTAATTCGAGTAAAGGCTTCGAAGTTTTCTTGTCAAAAATGGACAAAGACACTAATGCAAAGGGAGAAGGCATTCTCTCTAGAATGGCTCTCAATGACAATAAGGCAGGTATGGAGGGCCTTGACAGAGACAAGATCAACGCGATCATCATGGAGGCATCTAAGGTAATAGCCCTCCTTTCAGACAAAATGTGTGTCTGTTTTCTTTTATGTGTGGACCATGTTGGATTTCTCCAATACTCCAAGTAACTTCAAATAAGTTGTCACTGTCATCAACAGGGATCTAGGTTTTATGAAAATGAACTGAAAAGGGATCAGCAGGTCAACCAACGCATTGAGAAAATGATGCAGCAAAAGGCTTCAATAACAGAAGAGCAGTTACAGAAGGCACAGCTCAAGGTATAATACTTTATTAGATACTTAATTTATCCGTATTCTTAAGCCACATCCCAAGAATTATATTGCGTAATTTCTTTGTAGGTTGAAAATATGGTCACAGAGATGGAGAAACATCGTGGTCTCAGTCGGGTTATTGTGCATGTGGACATGGATGCTTTCTATGCAGCTGTAGAGATGAGGGACTGTCCAGAGCTAAAGGACAAACCAATGGCTGTAGGCTCTATGAGCATGCTTGTAAGAAGATAATAATCAAATACAGTAGTAGTCGGTATTTGTTCTTTGGTACAGAATCTCATTTATGCTTCCAGTCGACATCCAACTATCATGCAAGGAAGTATGGGGTACGAGCTGCCATGCCTGGATTTATTGCAAAGAAACTTTGCCCCAACTTGGTTATTGTTCCTACAAACTTTGACAAATATAGGGCTGTCAGTAAAGAGGTGAGTTTCATGACAAGATTATCAGTAAGGAATTCCAGTAAGCCTCTTGAGACTTCTTTTTATGTAATTTGTGTTATTATGCATTTCACTCAGGTCCGAGCAATATTTGCTGAGTATGATCCTAATTTCCAACCGGTTAGCCTGGATGAAGCCTATCTGGACTTCACAGAGCACCTGGAACAGAGAAAGAGCTGGCCAGAATCCGCACGCACACACTACCATAGTAACAGCACTTACAACAATGGCAAGAATAACATAATTTTTAATAAATCTTCAAATGTTACATATTACTGGTTGCCACTTCATGCCTGTAATAACACTCTCTATTAAAGGTGAGGCACAGATGGAACCAGTAGATACGACAGAAGTCACGGATCTTTCCCCTGTTTTGTTTGAGGATAGCCCTAGCTCCTCTCCTGTGCTTACCAGCTGTGGAAGTGGGGCTACTGTTGGCAAAACGTTTGAAGTATTTGGGACATCTGCTGAGGAGGCTGTAAGAGAGATGCGTTTCCGAATTGAGCAGAAAACAAAGTTAACGGCAAGTGCAGGTTAGTGTGAACACAAATGGTTACATAAAGCAAAGTGTCATGTAATGTGCATATTTTTACATTGTAAAGCAGTCACACATTCACACACACATTGAATAATTATATTTATGAATGTTATATATTAATAAAGAGAGATATTAAAGAGATGATGCACCTCAAGGGGCATATTTATTACAAAAATAATTGTAATAAATATGCTATTCTTCTACATACTACTACAATATAATAGATCATAAAGGTAAAGTTCCCACTGGTACCTACAAACACTAAAATTGTGAAATGTGTTTTACTTAAGTTTTGTGACAGATCTTGTATAATCTTCTAGGTATTGCTCCCAATATGATGTTGGCCAAGGTATGCAGTGATAAGAATAAGCCCAATGGTCAATACAGACTTCCTCCCACAAGAGATGCAGTGATGGACTTCATTCACAATCTCCCAGTTCGCAAGGTACAGCATATTCCACTAATATAAAGTCCTCAAGTTTTACTGTTTGTAAGAGTATTTACATTGTTTTTTGAGGTGCCTGGCATTGGTAAAGTGAGTGAGAAGATGCTGAAAGCCCTAGGCATCTGTAACTGTTTTGATCTTGGACAGCAGATGGTGCTGTTGTCTCTCTTGTTCTCTGAGACTGCTTGGCATCACTTTATAAAGTTATCCCTGGGTTTGAGCTCCACATTCATACCAAGGTAATGAAATATTTTTAAACATACTATAGAAATAATTTTATTATAATATATATTTTTATTTGTTTATTGCAGGAATGAGGAAAGAAAAAGTATGAGCACTGAACGGTAAGTAATATTACAACATAATTTAATGGTAAATACATTCTCAACAAAATGAATGCTTTTTTTTTTTTTACCTGACAGGACATTTAAAGAACTTAGTCAGCCAGAGGAACAGTTTGCTTTATGTAGAGAGCTTTGTGAAGATTTAGCAGAAGACATGAAGAAAGAAGGCCTAAAGGTACAGAACATCAGGCACATGTACAAAATGACATCACCTCAATAGAGAAGGCACCTAGAACCATATGAACCGCCCTTGTTTGTTCTATGAGTTGTATGAAGACAATAACTTTGATATATTGGTCTTAAAGGGTAAAACTGTTACACTGAAGCTAAAGAACGTCAATTTTGAAGTGAAAACCAGAGCGATGACAGTACAGTGTGCAGTAGCTACAGCTCAGGAGATTTATGCCATTGCTAAGGACCTGCT
>KN486515.1:78965-146326 GCA_000787095.1 Periophthalmodon schlosseri
TGAAAAATAAAATGTAGCTCCTCACCTGCTCAGACTGAGACTCATGGGTGAGTGACATCAGTTAAAATATAAGAAAAATAACAGTCATGTTCTGACTATGTTATCTTTGTGATTAGGTGTTCGAGTTTCTGCGTTTGTCAGCATGGAGGACAAAAGGCCATTGCAAAAAAGCATTGTGGGCTTTTTTCAGCAGGGCAAGAAGGAGTGCAGTGCCCCTGGTGGTTCTCTACAAGAACCTTCTCAGAAATTGGAGAAACCTCAATTTTTAAGGCAGAATAAGCAAGAAGTACAGGAGGAACATAAGACATCTGACAAACCAAAACTGTCTTTTTTTCAAATGGCCCAGGCTAAGAGACTACAAGTTGAAGCTGAAAAAGCAGCCTCACAAAACACTGGTACGATGGAAAAGCCCTGCACCTCTGTCAATAATGAACAAACCAACAATGAGATTTTAACAGAAAAGCTGGCACCACAGAATGCTTCCCTTTTAACTGAAGATCAGAATAGAACACAGAAGGTCTCCCCATCACCACAGCCTCAACCATCCACTTCAGGGTGTGGCATCCCATCGTCTGAAGGCCTCACCTGCCCTGTGTGCTTCTGTCAAGTCAATACAACCAAGTTAAATATCTTTAATAACCACATAGACCTGTGTCTCAAAGGGGCTACAACAAGATCAGACCAGAACACTGACTCTGAATCAGATTTGAGCTCACAAAATACAGATACCCAATGCCACATATCAGACAAACACAATTTAGAAGAAAATAAGAAGACTGAAGTCTCCAAACAAGAGTTTAGCAAAATGAATCCACAGGAGGGTTATAAAAATGGAGACAGTGCTTTGAACAGCGATGACGATATAGGTTCAGAGCAGCCAAAATCATGTGATGATAAATGCCCCATCCTCATCTGCCCGGTGTGCCACAAAACCCAGGACACGAATGACCTTACTGCATTTAACCATCATGTTGACCTTTGCCTGAACCAGGAAGTGCTACACAAGCTCGAGCGGCAAACAGTATTGCCAGAGAAGCCAGTGTTAGTTACAGTCACAAACAATAAGGGAACAGGTGAGTAATTGTATTTTTTTTTTATTTTTGCTGAAATAACCGCATATGCATAAGGTTGTTCCTAAGCCTGTGTTGACCTTTGTTTACAGTCAGCAATCCACTAAAGCATAAAACTACCAAAGGCAAAACCAAAAGGCGGGACTCTCCTTCCTCTCCTCCCTCGAAAAAGGCTAAAGGGCACGGACCTCGCAACACCATTGACCGATTCTTCAGGTGATTTCTCAGTCAGTGAAGACTATCTGTGTTACAATTAAACTATGCAATTTTACCCAGATAATACTTTTCATTACTGCTTCACAGTATCATGTAAATATAAAACAACAATTTTGCTAGCAACATTTTAGACCATACAATAAAGTACATGAGAATAATAATTAAATAGTTATATTTATAAGCATGTTTATGAAATAATTTATTCTCCAATGCTAAATAGTATTTATTACCTGCTTACCTGAACTTTTAGGAAATTGTTATTGCTATTTATTGCATTTTGTAATTTAAAAATATTATAATAAAGTGTCATTGCAATAATTTAGGTTTTGATCACGTCTGTCTTGTGTTTAAGCACAATTTTCTGGTTTAGACACATTCATAGCAATTTATATGACTGTGGACTTAAATAAGCGATATTACACCCTTAACTCTGTAGTCTGTAGTCACTCTGTAGTAAGAATTGAAATTGAAGCCTGGAGCAAAGCTAAATGCTTAGTAAGTGGATAAAGTCAAAGCTTCTTATTCTAAGTTTGAATATTAAGTAGCTAGAAACAGTAAAATCTATGGAATTTACTGAAACCACCAGCTTCAGTGTTATATTTTCTCTTGAATGTTACTCTCGAGGGTGTGTGCTATAAAGTAAACATGAATCAGCCTTGCAGCTATCAAGAAAATACAAGAAGCACAAGTCAATATGCTCTGCCCAGAAACAACACTCCAGACTGGATAGTTTTTAAGGTTTTGTTTCAGTTTTTATTCTCTGGATTTAATAGTTCTCCTTGTTCATGGCACTGTTCATGTAAATTTAAAAAAAAAAACTCCACGAGACTCACCTTAGTTACACAATGGAGAGATCATCAACTTGGAAAGCAGCAAAGAAAACCTTGGATCCTCGAGAATGGGGAAGACAGGACAGCGTGAAAGCATTTACCGACTTTGTCCTGAACAAGAACCCGGACAAAGAGCCAGATCAGAGTTTTGATAACAAGGACATGTGTAAGTACAAATTTTAATAAGTAAATTGTAGTAGTTATTTCCAGCGGCACACAAGGCCCTCTAGTTTTATATAAAGTTGTTTAAGGTAGGTACATTTTCATTTTTCTGTTTTGTCAAGTGCTACTTGGTGAAAAGCAGTTCATAGATGCAGCCAAGAGGAACGACATAGAAACAATGAAGGTGGTTGGAAAGGGTCTGAATCCAAATGCAAAAAATGTGGTAAGTCTTTTATTACAATATTCTCACAGAATTAACTTGCAGTAGTAAAAGTTGTTCTTGAAGTTGTTGTTAATTTATATTTTAATTCCCTTTTCTATTGAGCTTTTAATGTTACTGAATGGTTGTTATTGTCCTCAATGTTATGTTCAAGACAAATTTCCCGCAGGAGACAATAAAGTTTATTCTATTATATTCTAAAATAATCCAAAATAATTGTGTGCCACAGGATCAACGGACTGCTCTGCACTTCGCTGTTGCTCGAAAGAACAACGAGGCAGTGCAGCTTCTCCTCCAGCGCAGGGTCAAAATGGATCAAAAGGACAAAGTGAGAGACATCTGCAACGACTACTTAATACAAACTAACTCAAACCAAAACTTTCTGTGTCTAATTAACAGCATGGGGTCACGCCAATTCATTTAGCAGCCTGGTTTGGCAGTTTGGACATTCTGAAGCTGCTAGTGAAGGCTGGGGCTGAGCAGAAAATTGAAAATGAGGTAGACCATTGCCTTACCATTAAATTGTAAAAATGTAATGTATATTGTTTAAAAATATATCCTGTTTTCCTGTTACGTTACTTTTTCTTTAACTTCAGGAGGGACTGAACATCTTGCATTGTGCTGCTATCAACAACCACACAGAAATAGTGGAGTACATTGTCAATGACCTCATAATGAAGGAGCTGGACAAAGAGGACAGAGTATGTTTAAATATATATAACTCATTCTATCCCATTTTCTTTGTGTTTACTTTTATGTATGTGAACTTTTCAGTCCGGGCAGCGTCCCTTCTCCCTGGCAGCGAAGCATGGCTGTGTTGAAATGCTAGAGATGCTGATGGATTCTTCTTACAATATGGGCACCATGGAGCCCAACAAGGTTTAAGTTTAAACTTTATTGTTGTGTGTTATGCAGCAGTAACATCAGTTTCTGGTTGTTTTTACTGTGCATTTTAGTAACTATCACCTATGACCCAGTTGAAAGTCAAACATTCACTAATGTGAGCTGTTTCCCTCCCTGCGCTCCGCCAGAGAGGGGACACACCTCTGCACTTAGCTGCCAGGAATGGCCATGAGCACACGGTCCAACTGCTGCTGCTGTACGCTGGTACTCGCGATGAAGTCAATCAGGTAGACAATCAGTGTAAATACTCCATCATTCAGTATTGCCATTTGCTGGATACAACCATCACTAACGTTTATCTCACTTTAGATGAAACAAGTTGGGTTATTATTGTTTGTTAACTGAAAGAGACCTTGAGCTATTATTATCTCACTTAGTCCTCTGTCCCATAGTGGATTTTGAGCAAGTGGCTGAAGGCTACCATCGTAAACACTTTTTTTTAATTCAGCTGTTCTCTTTATGCAAATTTTATTTAATTATGCAAATTCTTGACTATTTTTTATATAACTGCTAAAAAAAAATTAAGTTGATAATGATATTTATTGCCAGGCCAGTTTATGGCAAAATAAGAGGGACTAAAATGTTGTGGGAATAATCCACTATTTAATCAAGAATGTATTCATTCATCTGAATATGTTGATGAAATTGTATTTTAGGATGGTGAAACAGCCCTGTACCAAGCGGCAGACAATGGCCATGAAGAATGTGTCCAAACACTGCTGGAGTCTGACTGTGACCCCAACATCGTCAGAAATGTACAACATTTTAAATCTTTTTGACCTATTGTGTCTGCTCCAAGAAACACAGGATGATACATAACTCAATGACATTTTGCTCCAACATTTGTTTTATAGGACAAACATAGTGCATTGCATAGTGCTGCAGAAAGAGGAGACACATCTTTGGTACAACTTCTTTTGGAGTACGAAGCCCATACTGAATGTTCAGACCAGGTATTTACTATATTTACTGTTGGTTTATTCATACAAAAAGAGAACTTGAACTGCGTTTCTATTGTGGTACAGCAGTGGCTCAGTGTTAAAACCCACAAACCAGAAAGTTGTTGGTTTGATCCCAGCTCTGTGCATATTGTTGTATCCTTGTGCAAGACACTTCAACCATCTTGTCTGTGAATGTAGCTTGTTTTTGGTGGTTGTCAAAGTGGTTGTCAAAGAGGCTGTAGGTGCAGATTGGCACATGTCTGTCAGCTGTGAATACACGTGTAACTTACCATCGGAGAGACGCATGAATGAATAGTACATGAAATTGTAAAACAGATTTTTTTAAGCATCTGGAAGTCTAATGCATGATTTACTTCACAGAACTTACAGACCCCCCTTCATTTAGCAGTGAAAAATGGCCATCTCCCAGTCATCTATCGTCTACTTGAGGCGGGCTGCAATTGTGACGCTGTAGATAAGGTACAATCATCACCACAATGAATGGTTCAAACTGACATACTCACCTTTATTTCCATCTCTAGCGATCCCAAACAGCCATGCATATTGCTGCGGAGATGGGTAAAGCAGAAATTACAGAAATGCTTCTTAAGGCAGGAGTAAACCTTTCATTGCAAGACAAGGTACTTTCTAAACTGAATAAATAAATATTTAAAATCTAGTAATTATTTTTATTAAATGTTTGTTTTCCACATAGCAAGGTAAAACTGCTCTTGATGTAGCAGCCCGAGCAGGTGAGGTGATCATTGTTGACATGATCATTAAAGCAGAGAGGTACAATATTTGGAAAGAGGTAAGTTTTTTCATATTCATTTTAGAACCGTGACATATCCAATTCTTAACGCTTTATCAGCCATAGGGAACATGACTGTGAACCTTAACACTTTTGACAGCTAAGAGACCACTAAAAATGTAATCTAATTTTTAAAATGTTACTGGCACTAACAAGACTAACTGTGTGATATTTCATCCAGTTTCTCATTTCTATGTAGCATGTGACTTTCTCTGAAATTAAAATAATTCAATTGCCCTTTCAGACCAACCCTGAACTTAATCAAAGTGTCCGAAGCGAGTTTCCTCTGACGTTTAAACTGGACCATCGTTATGAGACGAAGCAGCTGCGTTCAACGGCCTGGCGTTTAGCATATAAGCTTTTGAAACCGGGGCAGTGGAAGAAACTGGCTGAACACTGGGGATTTACCACACAGCAAGTGGAGGCCATTGAGAAGCAGTGGACAGGTACGGCACACATCTACATTGTTTTTCTCCCTCAAGTTGAAAGACCAATTAGGACAGTTCATTTTAGTTATTTGTTAAACCTTCCAATAATATATGTCCAGTTAAAATACACAATGCAGTATCATTAAAAGCTGTTCCTATTGTTTGATGGCACAGGGCAGAACAGTTATCAGGAGCATGGAAACCGAATGTTGCTGATCTGGCTCCATGGGGTCGAGTTGGCAAATAAAAGTCCAATCCGAGAACTTTACCAAAGTCTTGTACTCACAGACAACCAAAAGGCTGCAGGTATCTGTAAAATACTTATTATGCTTTGTTGGTAATATACAATAACACAAGTTTTTGTTTCACAGATAAAATACGTATGGAATCTGACAGTGTCAAAAAGAGTTGTAGAATATCTTGAAGACAAATAATTCCATAAAAAAATGTATTTAAAATTCAAGTGTCAGATGTATCATTACCAATAAGTTAGCACAAATGTTTATCACAGTACATTCTTATTTGTGCATAATTGAAAGCATTACATGCGTCAGCAGCAATCTAGATGATAATGAATTTGATTAAAAGCTAAAAATAAATTAAAATGAAAATAAAAAATCTAAATTTGGACATTTCAATCCACTACTTTGATGGAGTGTACATGGCAGGTGCCGGAGTGTGTCCGGGAGGAGCTCCTTCCTGTCGCAGGCCGCTGACTCTGCTGGGACGAGCGAGGAAACTTGGCAGCTGTGGCCTGACCAACAGTGAGCTACAAGGAATAAAAGAAAAACAATTATTTTTGGATTATTTGTTTATGTAAACTAGACTATATAAAATAAATGTGTGAAGATTACTATTGTACCTGTGTAACTGGATGGTGTCTCTCCACTATGACGGAGCTCATGGGAGGAGACACACCCATCACCTGGAGGCTACTGCGAGCAGCTTTACCGACATCACTACGAGCTGTAATTCGAGCTGTCACCGTTTTGGAGGATTTTTGTTGACCAGCATTAACTACACGCCCACTGGCCTTTAACAAGAAACAAACAGGAAATACATACAGTGTAGGTTATTCAGGGTGACAATAATTAATTACCTGCTGCTTGTTGAAGGGTGCAGTGCTCCCCAGAGAGCTGTGGCCAATTGTGGAGGAAGGAAGTACATCCGTTCTTGACGCTGGACGCAAACTCATCTACAATAATTAAATAAAATTAAATAAATTGCTGGAGACTGCTAGACTGAACAAACTAATGATTTTCTTACCAAGTCTTCCGATTCACTGTTTAAGGGAGGCTCTGTGTGCTCAAAATGGACAGGAGTGAATCGTGTTGAGGGACCAGGTTGTGGGCCCATGGTAGAAGAGCCGGGCTCATCAGGGCGAGGGGGGTCTACAAGCAGAAAATTTAGAAATACATCAATCCAAGACTGTAGACATGTTAGCTTATTTGAGACTTACAACTAAAACAAACAAAGCTTTTTTCAAAATATTCTCTTCTCTGTTCTGTAGTAAAAACATGTGTTTAGTACAGACCCTGCTGATCCTGTATGGGGAGCTGTTCCAGCCACCCCTCTGACGTTTGGAACATGTTAAGAGCCTCCATGTTGAGGGCACACACGCCCCTCATGAAGGCTTTCTTCATAGATTCCTCATAACGCTCCCGTTCCAGCCGCAGTCTCTGGATCTCAGCGTGAGTTTTGTCTAAAACCCCACGTTGCTGAAGGAAAAAAAAATATGAAACAGTGTTATTGGCAGCAGTTCTTAAATCATAAATGACAGTAAGATGTAAAGCTTATATGAATGTTTTAGTTTACCTCTGTCAGTTTGGCTTCATACTCTGCAGACAGGCGCTCACAGACCTCCTCGGCCTTTGCACGACACGCACGCTCCACAGTGACCTTCCAGTGTTTCTGGATCAGAGAGTGCCAACCTAACCACACCTTCCTCTTCAGCTGCAGTTCATAGTGGCGCTTTGCCGCCTGAGCTGCATAAGCCTGGAAAGAACACCATGAACATAGTGATAAGAATATAATTACACTCTTATTGGATCCATGAGCAGGTGGCAACAGTAAACATAAAATACGGTTGTTTGATGATGATCAAGTTCATTTGTTCATGAATCCTATACATCGCTTTATTACCTCCTCCTTAATTTCAATGTGCTGAAGTCTCCAATGAGTGAAGGCTCTCATTTTTTCAACCTTCTCTTTTTGCCTTTCTAATACCTGGCTCAGGTTCCCAATGACCTGAGAAAAGGTAACATTTTTCAAATTT
Source organism: Periophthalmodon schlosseri (assembly GCA_000787095.1). NCBI lineage: Eukaryota > Metazoa > Chordata > Actinopteri > Gobiiformes > Gobiidae > Periophthalmodon > Periophthalmodon schlosseri. The sequence continues at coordinate 86,822 of KN486515.1, forward strand.
AAGTAAACCACGATAAAATATTTATGTACTTGAGTTGTGTCCTTACCTCATCCTTTCTTTGGTTTGAAATTTCATATGTTTGTAGCAGCTCTTTTAAGTGGTGTATCTCAGACTGTAGGCCCGCTGTCTCTGCTGCACATTTTTCCTTCTCTTTTTTCATTTCCAGCTTGTGTTTCTCCATAAACACTAGTTTCCATTTCCTGAGTTCAGTCAGCACATTTGACTAAAGAAAAAGTTAACATCTATTTAAATTATTATTATCTTGACACATTTCACCAGACCCAACTAAAATAATAGTTTTAAATTATGCAGCTTTATTTTGACCGACTCAAGGTTCTACTAGAAAACACATGCTGTACTAATTAAAATATATTTATGGTGGCTAATACAGAAAGCGTTTACTGTGTGCTCTTTGGTAGATGACGGCAAGAGGCCATTATACTGATTGATTAGATGCATATTTGTATACGGCATAGAAATCTAACCTTCAAGTTGTTGCTCCACACATCCAGGATATTCTCCATTCTGCTCATGTTTTCCTCTGAAATAAACATCTCGGCCACAGTCGCTTCAAAAGCATCAGGGCTGGTTGATCTAGACCTCTCAGGTGGAGTCTGTGGCTTCTCTGAACCAACCTCTGACACCAGTGACCCCATACTTGTTGACTGGCCTACTGTTTCGCCCACTAGAAAAGAAAGTGAAGAATAACTCACTACAGGATACCTAGTGAACCTGTTTTTAAAGCAGGTATAGACCAAATTGGTTTTCAGTAAAATTTTACCTTGAGACGGTCTTGAGGATGGAGCATGCTTATTCAGAGAGCCTTGTGAGGTAGAGGATGATCTTGTTGATCTTCCACTCAAAAGTCTTACATTTTCGGTTTCAGCTGCAAGTGTTGAAGACAATAAGACGATAAGAATTAGTGTTCAAACAAAACAATGTGGTTGTGACGTGAACTAAAAAGTAAAGATTTAAAACGGTGAGTTGGACTTAACATGATGCCAAGAACCCTGGGATGAATGACCATGTCTCCTCCAGAAGTCCAGGAATGCATGATTCATCTCAATATCTTAATTAAATACTGCCCGTAGAAGCCTTACTCTTGAGAGCCTTTTGGGCAGAGCGCCAAGAGATCATTACCAATCATTGTGCCTGCTTGCTACATCCCTGTGCAATACTAAACGGCAGCTGCAAGCTCAAAGAGAGTCATATCTAGTAGAGGGGGAATGATGGACCATAAGATGTGGACACAACTCACTGATATAAACCTGATGGATATGTACATGATGATGGCTTAAGCTTAACCTGATCATTTATAACGCTTTTAATATCCTCTCACAATCCTTTTTGACAATTAGTCTCCCAAAGAGGACACATGTGCAAAGGGACATGGCTTAATAAGAAGATAATGTGGATACCTGCTGGGTGCTGTGATTGGGTCTCATTCTTTGGCTGAGAACGTGGCACTTCAACTGACAGCTGGGATGTCCTCAGCTGCTGAAGGGTGTCAAGTTTTGGGGTCACCACAGCATAACGGAGTAACTCCTCATACTCATCCTGACAATGAATGTTATTACTTCAGATATTACATTATATATTAAACTCAAACCATATATGTTTACTGTAGTGTTACATGTTAATCATTAAATATATCATACGAGCCACTTTGGGATTGGGATGTATTGTACAAGCACACTATCACATGTGTTACGTAAATTTGAATTATATTATTATTATTATTATTATATTTTACCTGAAGTTCTGAAGAGACGGAGCTGCCCCTGTCTGAATCTTTGGGCAGAACAGGAGTGGCTCGTTCCTCCTCGTCTGAAGACATCTGATTACAGCAGAGAGATTAACGCGTATCAATGAAGGCACAACAAGTGGAATATTCAACTAGCCTAGTGCTACTAGCGCACGAGCATCTGAAAATTACTCAACAACGGGGAATAAACACACTGAAATTAGATATATAAAGTGTAAAGGTTTATATTTATCCACTAAGCAACGGTCACTTTGTGCACACAGACTGCCCCAAAAACAAATCTGAGGATTAATTAGATATGGCGTCTTGTACCGGATCTACTTGTTGCTTCTTCTCCGTCTCTTAAGTTAAATACGGCCTCTAATGTGACACAAATCTGCGTTTTGCCGAGACAAAACTGTAGATTATATTTACCAGCTCTTATTGTAGTTAGTTTTCAGAAATCAGTTGAACGCTTCCTTTGCTGTTTCAAACAGACGGGCTTCGGAACAACGCGTGCTCTGATTGGTCACATTCTCCAGTCCATACTGATGAGCAAATGTGATTGGTCAGAGGATTTCTATAGTAACAGTACACGGAAATGATTACTTCCCTTCTTTAAAACGAAAGTGAAATAAATATCCAAATATTCTGAATTTCCGCCATTTTCGCTCTTGTGTAGATGTGTCTTTGTACAGTGACAGTCGATATTTATTTATTATTTATTTATTTATTTATTTATTTATTTATTTACTATTTAGACTAAGTTAAATGTGTAACAAAAAATCAACATGGTCAAACAATGAACTTTGGAGATTGGTCTGGAGATGTCATTAAGATGGGTGCTGACTTTTTAACTTTGTTGCTATAGTAATGATGAAGACTTGCACATCAACAGGTTGAGAGATTGGACATGTTTCCACTTTCCACAAAATATTGCTATTTTTTAAAATCCAAATCATGCTAGAGGATTATACCATGCTGCTCTGTGGGTAATAGAGGTTTTCTGCTAAATGACAGGATGATGTGGCTCAAACAGATAGCTCACTGATTTGCATTTCTGAGCAGATGAGTCACATGTTTTAGAAGGCTTTTTCGAATGTGTTCACTACCTTTCTCTTTTATAGTTTGTGGAAGCTGAAATCTTGGCTTAGTTTTTCAACTCCATTTTGAATAGCAAATAACAGCCTTCAAACAAAACAAGAACATGGGTTGGTAGGTTGGTTGGTTATTAAGATATTATATAGCCATAGTATTATTATAGGTATTTTTTATTTCTACTTCTTTGAATACAAGTTTGGATTGTTGTCACCTTGTAAACTGGGGTTGATAATGTTATTATTATTGCACCTTGTCAATGATGATTATCAATCATATTAATCTTACACAGTGTTCAATTTAATGGTTTCCCTTTTAGTCCCACAAATGCATCACACCATCTGATAGTTTAGATTAAAGATATAGTGTTAACTGTCTGGAGCTCTTCTTCGTATCCAGTCTGTAAATTTAACCTTCTCTTCAACAAAGGAACTGCACCTGTGTGTTCAAATAGGATTCAGCTCACATTCTTCCCTCGTAGCCTGTTCAATCTGTTCCAGAACAATAATCACAATCCATTTGAGTCTCGTCCCCTGTGGTATTTTAGCACAGTCGTGAAACAAATATTCAGCATGCCAAACAGGAGAGTTTTTATATTTTTATTAATGCTGCATTTATACTATACTATACTATACTATACTATACTATACTATACTATACTATACTATACTATAATATACTATACTATACTATACTATACATACTATACTATACTATACTATACTATACTATACTATACTATACTAATTATAGTTTTGATCATACTTCTCGTCATATATTGGAGCAATGACCTCTCACTGAACAAAAACACATTTTGGAGTTATTCATGGCTGCCCACTGAGTTCAAATTAGTTTTCATTACATTCTGATGTAGCAGGACTTCCCCTTCAGGCCAGACTAATCCATCAAGTCTTGCATTCAATGACAAGTGTGTCCTTTGGTTTGTACTAAAATCACAAGCACTTTAAATTGAAATGGGCTATAATATCCGTCTTTACCACAGGCTTTCCATTTAAGTTGTGACACACCAGAGATGGGATAAGCAAAGATCAGAATAATGAACAATGCCACCTCTTACATATATTCTATCAAACCATAAACCCAGCAATTATCACATCCCTAAAGTACTTCAAGATTTTGCAGTAATTGTAATCACATCAGAAGAGAAGCCAGAAAAACTTGAGAAATAGACTCTTTAAAAGTTTGCAAACAAAATTACATTCTAAATTCTAAAAGGAGGCAATTGCAGACTGATGTGAAATGGAACATAATGGAATTTCAATTGAGAAACTGGGATTAACCACATCTTATCATAAAATTGTGGTTTTAGCAAATAAGAACCAGATTCATGTGAGTGACATCAGAGCATTTGGGCTACACTTGTAATTATTTGTTTATTTTATAGGAAATTGTGATATTTTTTGATGAAGGCAAAATTGAGTTTTAGAGTCTTACTGGACAAATAATACATAAATGTTTACCCCATGGTGTTTCATTTTATCTACATATAAATTACTTTTTACACATTTTTTTGGAGCGCAAATACAAATTTGAGCCAAGAAAATAGTAATTTTCTTTTTCATCCTTTGAAACAGAAAAGAATACTAACACTCTTTTCATAATTGTTAATTCTGTTTTGTCTTGAAACCAAGGACTAAGGCATAATTTGGACTCAAGCTGATCCAAATTGTATTCAGTCTTTGCAAGTGACTCACCAGAAGTATTCAGAGAGAAAAACTGCCCACATTTGAAACTGAACCATTAATATTGCAGTTCAGTCAAATGTAAATACTATGAAAGTCCAGTTGCAGTACTGACCCCTTGTGGTAAGTTAGTATAGCCTGCAGTTTGTGGCATTCTTTTAATATTTAAGAGAGGACATATGTTTAACATCGCCTACATAGATCATTATTTTGCATTGTATTCATTGTAAACTGCAAAATTAATTTAAAACAATTTAAGTCGCCTTTAATACATCTTTTGCTAACTAATCCTAAATGTATAATAACTATTACCCAAACTACCTAATATAACTACAGCTGTATGAGTCTCCTGTTCAGATATTTTGCAAACTGCATTTCTCCTTGTGTGTATGTTAAGACTTGCACGTGCACAGTTGCTTGCATGTGTAAGATGGAGGGTCATTCTACTGTCCCTTACATTAAGTTAAGTGCTTCTCGGCTCTTCAGCAGTAGTAAATGGCTTCTTATTGCCAGAAGGGGGGTTTGACTGCCGACTCTGAATTAAAAGCAGAATGTCCCTTGCCCTAGGTCAGTGCTTCAGTGAATTGTCAAAATGTGTACACAAGGATTCTCTTCATGGTCATGGTTTGCTAGAACATTCATGTATAGTGCGTATTTGTGCATAAAAGAGCAAAGACCTATTTGATATCCTCTGTCCTGATTTGATTCATGGCCATTGTCTCAGCCTTGGTGGAAACACAAACAGTCTCTTCACCTTATAAATTGCTTCCATCTAGTGTGGTTTAGTTTTAGTGAAAAATAAAGAATGGAAATTTAGGTAAGGCGCTCAAAGGTTATTTCTGTTGCATCAGTCTTGTTGCCTTGTAGTCCTTTGCTCTTGTACCACATCAGGCATACAGGCAATCACTGTCACCCACTTCAGCTAAAGAGCACCTTACAGAATCTCTTATAGTCACATCTTGTCTGTGTCAGGTGTATAGTTTAATTCTGTCTGTTACATGATAGTACAACACATATATATCACAGCAAATAAAATGCACTTCTTCTGATGAATTTATTTTCAGATACTCAGTTAAATGGGACCATTATTAAATATTGTGGTCATGCTGCGTCCAATATCGGTTTCCTTGATATTTCATCCAGCGGCAAATCTGAATGAATAACCATAGCCCATAGGGATAGCCCATCTTCCAGAACAACCTCACATTTAAGAACAGAAAAAAGAACATTTGACTAAAATGTGCCAGTTATTTAAAATGTTAATAAAGAGTTGTGCATCTGCTTTTTAAAAAAGAAAAAGTGTCTTTCCTCGTGCAGGAGTGAGTGGAGCAGGCAACCCCTCCTTCGTTCCTCTGCCATCCCCCATCCACTGAGGAGTCACGAGCCACGCGCACTCAGCACCACGGAGAGCGACGCTCCTCTGGGCTCAGCCGTCAACACCATTCAAGAGCAGGTTATTACTGTGGAGAAAGGATACACCTGTTTGGAAAAGTGTAAAAATGAAAATTAGACAAGCGGGCCGATTGTACAAGTGACACCGTTTTAAATGTACCGACCTTTGTTTTAAGCTAAATGAGTCCCTCTTATTTTGCATGCATTGCATTGCAGTGATTCACGTCACTCGGTCACCTAACAAGATTGTTCCATCAGACGGAATTGGCCGCATCACTCAGTGAAATACAATTATTGATCTTCTCCCTGCTTCCCCGTGTCCCCCCTCCCTCCCCCGGCCGTCACAGCGCACCATCACTCTCTTTCCTCCCTGTCGCTTCCTAAAGTAGCCCACTGCAGCGAGAGAAGGCTGCATCGGGAAAAGCCCTGCTGACTCGGAGCGCGCACTGCCTCTGGTCCTGTCCGCACTTCCAAACACTTCATAAAGCTGTGGTGATGGCTACAAACAAATGCAGTCCACTCTCTTCGCCGTAAATCACGGTAAGATTCACTTTTTTCTCTGGTAAACTTTTTTTCTCCATGGTTTTTGTACACGCTGTCGCGTTGAATCAATTCGGGTTCTTAACAGCATCGTAGTGACAATTCGCCTTTTATATGGGAAAAATAAATTGGACCATGTGTTATTTGAACACGTGAAGAACATGGCGTCAATGTAAAAACATACATTTGAACTTTCTAAAACGCAGGTTTTTTTTTATTGGTTTAAAAGTTGTGAAAATGTCAAAAGTGAGTAGCCTATAGGCTATATAGGTACTTTAGCTGTATTTAAAGTTTATGATCTCCTTGTTTGAGTTTTTATGCATTGCTCGCGTGTAGCACAGGAAATGCACTCTCCCCGGGGCAGTTAAAGCTGTCTGCATTGCCACCAAAATGTAAAAGGGGGCGAGATGCAGGAAAAGGCAACTGACTCAGCTTTGCACCTATGAGAAAGTCTGGCCCCTGACAAGACTCACAGAAGCAGCTGGATGGAAATCTGTGAAAGTGCTTTGTTTGCAGTGCACTACCCCACTGTTCCAATGTTCTGTTACACTGGCAAATTGTGCATGAAAGATACGCATTTAATAGAAAAAAGATTATTGGTGCTACTTTTGTACATAGCTCGTAATTATGCATAAATTTGTCATTAAAGCCCTAACAGAAATCTGAATACACCCATAAACGTGCTATTCTTAATTGGTTTCTAGCTAGTCCATTCCTTAGTCCATAGTCACTGAAGTGACTTTGTATAGACACAAGTCAGAGCTCAAAGAAAACATATAATATAACAAAGTCTGACCATCTGAAAAAACAAATCCAAAGACATTTGATTTAAAACAAAGCGCAGTATCTCTTATCTGCAGTATAATTCTCTATTGAGTCAGTAATGGCATCCAGGTCTGATGAAATCTAACAGAAGACGTCCCGGGCGGCTGTGAGGCCCGGCCCTCCACATGAGGTTAGAGGGTCTCCATTTTGATGGGATTACACATGGCTCGGCCCACTTAGAGATTGGATTGGCTCTCCGTGATGCTAATAGAACGGACCAGCCATCAGCCAGGGATCCAGTGCACGTCTTTGAAAAGGGCAAGACTTTGATAAGTCAAACCTTCCTCAGATAAAAAGGATTAATGCTTCCCTTGGGCCAAAGGATGTCAGGTTGGCTGCAGTGCAGTTTGGTTAAGATAAAAAGACAAGAATCCCATTATATATTTATGAAACAGAGATATTGTTTAGAAAAGATACTTGATTGTCATCTCCCACGGGATCCATTCAGATACTTGCTTTTTCATGAATTAACATGGGTGTTCTTTTAATTAATAGACTCCTACAGTGCACTACAAAAATGGATTTGATTTTGTTTTATTATGCCTTCATTTGTAAATCCACTGCTATTTTTTATGTAGCCTATCTTCTGTGTTCACAATTGGGACTAAACTGGATCTAAAATAAAGCCAGAACTAAACCAGAAATAGACCAGGACTAAACCAGCACTAGGACAGAACCAAACCAAGCCGACAACAGGACAGTGATCAAACCAGGACCAAACCAGAACCAGAAGTGTGACCAAACCCATAGAGGCGAAAGAGCCAGTAGCAGTGTTGTGTTGCTCTTTGCGCAGTTTGATTGTGCTCTGTCGGGGTCTTGTCAGCTGTGGTCAGATGAGGTGGGTCACAAGTCATTCCACTTCATCAGAACTGACTCTCTGAATGACAAAGGTGGCTCCATGTAACCTCATTGTACGTATGCAGAAACCAAATAAACAATGTGACAGTTAAAGTGACCTACATTGGAAATTGGCCTATGACGTCAAGTTTGCCTTTTGTATTAAACAAAAAGCACTGGAATTGCATGGACTGGGACAAAAGAACCAAAACATTTTTGCTTGCTAATTATGTAAAGCTATTAAGTTCAATAAATAATGTTAACGTTAATGTTAGTTTTATACAGTGTAACCAACAACTAACAGTCCAAATGGATTAATAGCTTCACCTTGAATCAGGCCAGTAAAATTGCATTATGGGAGCTTGGAGCTGGCTTGCGATTTGTGTCTTCTTGACAAGACTTCAATGTTCATTAGAGGCCTTACTGAAGAGCTCCTTGACACACAGGATCCTGCACTGAGTGACCGCACACACACACACACACACACACCACCAGCTACATTAGATTTGGCAACTACCACCATCTCCATCTCTAAGGTTAATTATTCAGCCCTATTCATGTTGTTTTTGATAAGAGACACAAAAATAGCTAACAAAGCACATGACATAGCATATGTCAATAGCCTTGGTGGGGTCTCCATCACAGATGTCCTCCAAAGAAAGAGCTTTCCCATTCATGTGGATCGTCAGGCCTGAATGACTGCGGCTGTTTTACCTTCTGGACTATCAAAGTAGATGCATTGTTGACCACTGCTAACCATTGGTCCTTCTCTCCTTTCTTAGCCCAGATTAAATATGACAGTGGCGTTACGGTCGGATCGTCTTTCTTATTATAATAAAGCAGGTCTTTATTGGGGGCAAATTGATTTCAGACAGAGCCTTGTTTATTAGCCTCTGTTCCCCAGAGCTTATCATGAACCAGCAGATTCAGCATCTCTGGCAATAACGGGCACTTCTCAACAGAATAGGGACAACTCATGAAAGATGAATGTTATTTGTATTATTGGTAACACTTTCTGACATCAATTCCAACCAAATAATTAATTATCAAGAGACTAGTCAAATATTAAGTGGATGCACTGCTAAGAAGAGGTCATCTGTTCCACTGTACTGGGTACAAATGATTTGAGGGAAGTGAGTTACGAGCCCTGATTGATAACCATGTTTTTTGTCTCTGACCCTTCCCCCCGTTCCCCAGTCTGGCCCATGATTAGCCCTGCCATTGTGGTGTATCTCCTGTGGTGACCACACACTCACCAGTCTTCATCTAAGCTGTCCCTGGAGCAGCACTGATCCAGCACAGTCCTTGCACTTTGAAGCTTCATAAACAACATGGAGGACACTTATGATAACAGGACTTCTTTAGTAAAGGGTGCCAAGGACATGGTCAAAGAGGCAAAGCGGCACGCAGCCAAGAAAGTCAACAAAGCAGTGGACCGGGCAACAGACGAATACTCAGCCCACCGCAATTACAGCAGGTTCCAAGATGAGGAAGAGGAAGATGAGGATTTCTACAGAAACCCACCAAGGCAGCGGGATGCAGAGGGCTATCCTGACAACGAGGAGGGGGGATCCAGTGATGCCACCGAGGGTCACGACGATGAGGATGAGATCTACGAGGGGGAATACCAGGGCATCCCAAAGCAGAAAGAGGGGCAGGTGGCACTAGGGCAGCCGACCTCGGACGCCAGCAGGGATCGTAGGGAGTTGGAGCGGGAGAGAGAAGCTGATGAAGAGGAGTTAGCCCAACAGTACGAGCTGATCATCCAGGAGTGCGGTCATGGCAGGTTCCAGTGGCAGCTGTTCCTGGTCCTGGGCCTGGCGCTCATGTCTGATGGGGTGGAGGTCTTCGTGGTGGGCTTTGTGTTGCCTAGTGCGGAGACGGACATGTGTGTGCCCGACTCCAGCTCGGGATGGCTAGGTAAGCAACAAAACTACTTGACAGGGATAAAGGGGGTAAACCAGGACTCCAATGCAACTAATGACATGCAGTGTACACCACACTAAGATTCAAGGTCAACATGAAAAAAAAAACAAAAAAAAAAACTAGTATATTGTTTATTCACACCCACATTTCAGCCCAGACACAAGCCAGTGTAAAATCTTTGCCTAATCAATATGCACTAACATCACTTTGACCTCAAGTGAAGATGTGCGGGGTCAACTGGACGAAAGTTTTAGAGTGAAGACGTTTTGCCATTCATCCAAGCGCCTACTTCAGTTCTGGTCAGATTGATGGATCTGACCAAACCTTTTGTCCAGTTGACAGACTTGAATTTTTCTTTTGCTACATGGATGGTCATTATTTATTGGGGTTATCCCTGTCGAAGAAAAAAGCAGGTGAAACAAAACATTCACATCCCCTTAACAATAATGGACCCGTAGGGCTGAGATTCATTAAGATCTGGCTGTAAGTTTTTCTGCTACTCCTTACTGTACCATTTAGAATATATCAACCAGAAACAAGAGCGTTCCTCCTCAGTCACTGTTTTGTCAAGGAAAAATGAACATCTAATTTAATTAGGCTGTATTAAATAATGCAACGCATGCATCATTTTTGAATTAAGCCTCGCTGTATTTTAAATATTATAGATCAACACTATTCTAAAACTGTTCCGGAAAGGTCTGATTTTTGTCCAATTTATATGTCTTTCACAATATGGATACTTGATCAAATGAGTCAAGTTTCAATACTACTACTACACTTAGTATCGGTTAATATCTGGGTATAGATTTTTTGAGAACCCTATTTTAAACCTATAGCTCCCTTATTACTCTGAGGAAAGTGCAAAGCTGTGACATTTGATGCGTGCGTGTTGTAGTGACAGTGGTAGGTGGTAGTACATTACACAGATGAGGTGTTCTGCTCCATTGGTCTCTGTGTCAGGATTAAAGGGCTGCCCGTATTCCCCAGTCGCTCTGTGGTGAGCAATAGTCCCTATGGCTGCAGGTGTGTAATCCATCACCCGGAGCCGACCACTGCAGCTGACTCACTGTGTTAGCGGCGCAGTAGCACAACATTCAATCAGACATTCAGTCTTTAGATACTACATCTGCTCCCAGTCATGACCATTCATCAACATGGAGATAGATGCAAAAATGGCGCAAGGATCAAATAAGCGTTGTCTCGTAAAAGTCGGTAAGATATGTGTAATACAGGCACGACATTAGAGTATTGGATATGGCTGCTTGGTTATGGCAAAAACAGAACTATTTGGATTATAATTGAAACATAATTATTCGAAACATTTATTTTTGTACTGTCTAATAAGGAAGTGTTTTCAAGCCCATTTTATTAAGATAATTTAATTAATTATATGTATTGCATTACACCGAGTATATGCAGCAATAATCATAGTAATCATGGTAAAAATTCAATTAACTGCACAGCCCTATTTTTGCATACAATGTTTCACTATTCCAGTCTCAGGAAGCTGACGTGACAGAAGTTCTCATTGCATAATTAGCTGCTCTTAATTATACATCAAAGTACATGTAACAGCATTATAGAATAGATATTGTTCTGTAGATATAGATATACTGTTTTATATAGAAAGTCCATATATATGACAAATCAAACGTTACCCCTTTATATTCCATTTTAGTGGGGTCATAAAACCGCATTGTGTGTCTCCAATGCAAACTCCAGCTGGGTTTCTCCTTCATTAGCATTTCACAGAATAGTAATTTTGCTTTAGCTACTGCATCATTGCATCATATTTAAGGAGCAAATCTTCATTTTTATATCTTGTTTGAAGTATTCATATAAACTACTTTTCATTCTCTCCAGCCGGGCTAGTTCCTGCAGGCATCACGCTGTACGCTCTGCTTGTCCGTGTTCGTGACTATAACTACCCCCCCCCCTCTCTTTCACCCCCTCCTCTATGTTGCTCTTACCCTCCATTGTCTGTGCAGCTCTCCTCTTTCTTTTCAGATCCTCCCTCGTCCTCCTCTCCTTTCTCCCACTGATTGCCCCCAGGTTTTTTTCCCATTGAGGTGAACTGCGGAGCTGTATGTGTGTGGCCTACATGATTATTATGACCTTGTTCATAGTCGTTTGAGGTTTTAGTGTAATTATGCTTAATTGCAGCATTAATGAAAGGAGTCGATGTTTAACAGGTGACAGTGCTGTCTTAAGGCAGGTCTTTAATTGATTGTTCGTTTACAGTGCATTTTCTTGGTATGTTCTGTGTACATTAAATATAAGTACAATATGATATGAGATATTTAATCCTGCTGTGAAGTCCTTTTGAATAAGTACATCATATAAGTTTAAGGTGTACTATGCAACTTTTCTCTCTACGAAAATGTTATTGTTTTGCCTAGAATGTTCCACTATAGTATGACATTAAATTTCACCGTGGAGACAAGCAGGTGACACCACCAGGCCAAGTTACAGGTCAAATATACAGAGGCGACCACATTCCCAGGAAGAATGCATGTTTTTCAAGGTATTTTGGAGAGATAAAAACATGCGTCACTGAATCAAGCAAAATTGAATAAAGTGTAATGCCATACAGTGGAACATACCAGGCAAAAACAGTAACATCTCCATGGAGACAAGCAGGTGCCGGATCCCCTTACCAGAAAATACACAGTACACCTTTAAAATCTCGTAGTGAGACTTACGGAAAACCTGTCTTTAAGTAAAAACTATCGTGTTTATACTCTGTGATAAACATATCACTACTTATTGTAGTCTGTGCTGCAGGATCCCAGTAAACTTCTTTGAGGAATAATCAATGGTTAGAGCCACCTGAGGCCGACTCCATCACAGTGGCATTGTGCGGCTCCATTAGGCACATAACAGGCAGAGGCAGAGGAAGACTACAAGGACAGTGTAATGGGATAATGCTGTATGAAAACCTCCATGGCCTGAACGCAGTGGATGAGGAAAATGCTGATTAGATTACAGAATCCAATTTACTTCCCCCAGTCCCATGATCTTACAGGAATCTCCTACACAAGGTAGACACATTTGGATGCAAAAGCTTCATTAATGAAAGTTTGTGAGAAACAGTGAAGGAGAGTAGGTTCAACATGTGTGGTGTTTCTGACATGAGGAGTGGGCGAGAGGTGGTTCAGTGACAACGTGAGCCTATATTTCAGCTATCAGCAAAGACGCAATGAAAACACACCCTATCATTAGTTATTTGTTCTCCGCAGTTCATTGTTCTTAGTGAGCTATTGTCGCATAAAACTACATTTGTATCTATAACAAAAAGAAATGTTTGTTGGTGGGTGTGAGCAATATTGACTAAAATGAGTGGGCTATTGCAATATATTTTGAGATTCTCACAACAGTTAAGAATTTTACAAAGTGAACTGAACCAGAAAAGTACAGAAGTATCACTTTTATACCCTTGTTTGGAAGTGTTTTCTCTTTTTGACAGTTTTGTTCTTATTTTGATATTATCGTGTAGACAGTATAGCGCCAACTTATTTTTTGCTCTGTCTGCAGTACAACTAAAAGTGGTGGCAGGTTTTTATGGATGGAATCTTCTTTAGTGTTTTTTTTTTTTATTATTAGCGGTTTACATAGGGTTAGTGATTCTATGTCAAATCACAGGGTTATTAAAGACACCAGTTATTAGAATATTTTTAGTAAATCCTAAACTTTTATCTGAACTGCTGTGTAAAGCCTTTGTCCCACAACTTCAACTGAAGAAATGCTGCTATGTGGGACTCTTATTTAGACAAGTTGGGCTGAAAAGTGTTGGTAACAAGTACTGTGATTGCGAACAGATTTACAATTTATGTTTTAAGAGAGATTTGGTTCATAGTGCAGATTTTTTAATTAACTGAAATACAAACTGCTCATCTAATACCAGAATTACATGCATTTCATTTCGTAGAGGTCTAAACTACAGATTTTGCTGTTTTTTTGCTTTCTTTTTACATAATAAGGCATAAGACAGGATATTTAGTTGTTATGTAAGTCATTGTTTCTTGTAGTTTCTTCTTAATATTGCAGTGTTTGTGATTTGCTAATTGCAACTATTCAAATTACAGTTTCAATTCAATTGCAATTAATCTTGCAGCCCAAGCTACAAGGATATGTAAAAAGAATAAAATGTTTAACTTATAAGATGAAGTAAATGACCTGGCAGATTTGTGCAGAGTAATTCTGGTTTGAAGTTGTTGTGTTCATAAAAGCACACATCCCTCTTTGTTCTTTCTATAACTCCCTGCACCTCATCGCTCTTTGTCTTCCTCTGTCTCTACTTTAGATTTGTATTCATCCTTTTAAATGTTTCTTGGCTTGATCCTCAGCTCCATTACTTTGTGTTTCCCCCTCTCCTCTCTCTTTGTGAGAGTATGCGCCAGCTGGCAGTGCTTTTGAGAATGCGTGGTCCGGGGCAGTTGAGCATGGCTAAACTGCAGCAAGATCGCAGCACTGCAGAGATTAGGCTGTACTGAGAGTACGGTGCAGCACCACAATGTGTGCAACAGACTCCAGTGCATTTGTATGAGCAGATGGAGCCGGGCTCGTGGCCGCAAGTCGCAGCACACTGTTATCATGTGTCCAGATACCACACGCTTATTATGCACGGTGCTTTAAATGCAGAACTACTCAAATAAATTAAATAAATAAATAAATAAAGCGTGCACAAACCCTACAGTGCCTTATCTTCAAAAGGGAGAAATATTAAAACATTAAATTCTATGAGGTGCATAATATTAAAATGTCATTATTCATCTTTAAAATTTTAATTTTTATTATCAGTTATATTTTAAATGTTTAAATCCAACTTCATCCTAAAGTGAGTATATATGTAACAGCTGCATATAACATTAAGAAAAGCTGAAAATGTACATTATCATATATTTGTTATTGTTTGTCAGTTTAATGCTAATCTGCTAATCTGCTAATTTAAACTACTACTGCTATTACCTCTACAATTACAACTACTACTACTGCTGCTGTGAGGCTGCTACTATTACTACAACCATTCACAAGAAGGAAGTAGGTTGTTTGTGCAGAGTGAGTGCTCATATTGGCTTGCTTTTGTACGGCGTTCCCAGCAGCCCCCACTGACATAAACCACTGACTTAAATCATAACAAAACCCTTTAATCTGTATTTTGCGGAGGTGGCAGAAGGTGGAGGCTTGAATCCCATCAAAGTGACACCATGTAGTACAAACATGATTACACGCTGCCATGTGTGAGGAGGCTGGTTAGTGTAAAACGAAGAGAAAATGAAGGAAATTGGCGCAGGAAATTGAAAAACAAATTAAAGACAATCGATAGTAAAATGGATAAAGGAAATAGTATCGGCACAGAGGAATGGGGCAGCATTGGCACCCAAAGCAGGATGTTGTGTCATCATTACAAATCATGGGAGGCGGGTGTGTGGCATTAAAGAGCATCAAAGCATGAACAGTGGTGATGCAGTTCAGAGCACGTGACTTAACAGGGGAGCTCCTCGGGATGTGACAGTAGCACACAAAACAGTGCACCCAGGGCCGCCCCTCCCTCTCCCCTCTCCCTCCTCGCGCGCGTATCTCTCACCCATCTGACACTCACACTCTAACATCGAATTGCACTTCTGCCGCCAACTTTGTCTCCACAGATCGTGATGATTTCAAGCTACCAAAAATGTGTTACAGTAGATTTGGCTGTGTTCAAGAGATTTAATTTTCTCATTCTGTGTTTGATCAAAATTGATGATTGAAAGAAGTAACTTAAAAATGTTACCTCTCTTTTTCAAATGTTCACTACACTTTAAGGGTCACTACAGCATCACCATTTGATTTGTATATTTTATAGCATTTATTCATTTATTCAGTTTTCTGCTCAAAAATACCACGAAAATCATCCTTATTTTGAGCAGGATTGCCTCTCTGCTGATCTCGCCTGTAACTTTGGCCTGATGATGTCGCCTGCTTGTCTCCGCTGAGATAGATCTCTTGATGACATACTGTGGAACATTTCAGGCAATCCAGTAACATCTCCACGGAAACAAGCAGGCGTGCCCCCCTCCAGAAAAAGTTACATAGTGCATCTTTAAAAATGTTATTTATTATTGTTTACTCAAGAATACTCAGATCAGGTTCTAATTCTGGCAAATGTAACTTTTTTTAGATAGTCATTTCTGTATTTCACTTTTACCACTGCGGACTATCATCGTTGATATAGTTAGTTAGTTAGTTATATTTATGGGCGCTATCATGGGTGCTATCATTAGATCCTGAGCAGCAGAGCAAAACGTCGATAAATTCATTACATAATTGTTTGTTCCAGGAAGAGTCCGTTCATTAGTTTTATGGCTGTTACTATTTCTCTTCGAAGCATTAATGTGAGATGAATCACACTGCATCATTCGGATCAGGCTCAAAGAAGACGAAACCTTTTTTAGATGGTGGAGATCTACAAATGCCTCTAGAAATAAACTCACATGGGATTCTAATGGCAAGCCAATGGGTGTTTGTCTGCACTGTATATGTTTAGTGTTTCTTTAATGAAGCAATCCGAAGCTGTGCATAGATAGGAAATGTGTTAAAATTAGAAGTTAATTTATGGTCGCTTCGAGGGAGTTTGTGGATGGCCATCAAATGTGACAGATTGCTGTGCTTTGACCCCTGGAGCTCTGAAGTTAAACAGATATGTACTCGGAGCAGAAGGCGAGAGACCCACGGCACGCGTTTCAAAATGGAAACACGGAGGAAATATAAGAACTACAACATGTCTGACCTTTTTATGTGGGCAACTTTCACATCAGTATAAAAATCAAGTCAAAATAAAAACTTTGTCAGATTCCCAATATGTTTATCATTAGACAATATAGCTTAGTCTACTAGAATACATATATTTTTTAAAAGTACAAAGATGGATTGGATAGAAATGATAGAACTATATCTTGTTTGGGAATCTTGTTTGGGAATCTGGATTTATCATTTGTTTCAATTACGATAATGTCCAATGTCCTGGCAGCAGTTTGTCTCCAACTGCTTTTTAAATTTATTTGATGAGGTGCACTTAATTTTTTGCTCAGTGACAATTTATACACACTTAATATATTGCATTGATTTGCTGTATCATAAAATATGCCCAGGAGAGTCTGGCTTGTTAGTTCTGAATCAAATCAATTTTAATATAGTATAAATACCGGTATAGTCATGCTTTGCCTTTCAGATAAAGAAATGAATAATCAATATATATTTAAAACATTTAGAAAAAAATACCACTATGTTGAAATTACAATAGCTCGGACTTTGTGGAAAAGTCATACGTAAAGATAATGTTAACCAGCTCTGTCAATTATGCAAACTTTGTCTTTAAAGTTATTCTCTGCCATGACAACTCTTATCAGGATACAGAGTGCAGTACAGTGTCTCTATGAGTAGCCCACATAACACTGTAATAATAGGCTTCTTTCTCCAGGGCACCATCACGATGATCAGCGAGTGAAATCAATGCTATTTTGTTGGAGCATTGATCCCATTTGTGACTAGGGAGAGTACCATAGCCGCGCAGAGTGGCTTTTGTAAAGTCAGCCTGCATTACAGCTCGCATTCGTCTCCGCATTGATCGCAGCCTGTTTTAGTCTTACACTCAGTATTTACTAATGTGTCACTGGGGCCCGCTGTCCCACTACATTTGGACTTCATTATCTTGAGCTTATGCCTCAAGTCGCTATTCAATTAACAAAGATTATGCTAAAAAAAAATAATAATAAAATAAAAACAAAACAAGTGTGACCACATGAATTTATACATTTTCACATAATTAGCCAATTTTCTTCTTTCTTTTCTCATTGGTACACTGCGTAACTTTTACTGCTGGTATTTATGTACATCACGTCCTTGTCTCGATGTGTAGATGTTTTTGCTTGTCTGGAAAATTATACTTAAATTAACTTTATTGATCCACAAGAGAAATTACTTGGACACAGGAGCTCATACACAATATAATAACAAACAATTCAAATATATTTCACAGTACGGCATTAAACATAACTATCAAGCAGAGTGTGCTTTCATTGCTCAAAATACCTTGAAAAACATTCTTATTGTGAGCACGGTCGCCTCTCCACAGATCTGACCTGTAACTTGGCCTGGCCGTGCTACATGCTTGTCTCCGTGCTGATATAATTATATGTTTCATTTGGACCCTTCTAGACAAAGCACTAATGCCTCCTGCAGGTGGCGGAACCTCCACTAGAAAAAGTTACATAGTGTACCTTTAATTACAGGACTAAGCCATGACTGGACAAATGTTTACTACTTTAATGACCTCTGCACCACAGTTTGAGAACCACTGCTCTAAAGAGTGTTTGTTGTTAATGCACATTACATAGATATTATTTACATACATTTATTTCCACAGTCGTTGATTCATTCTTATCGTTCCTTAACTGTTTTCCAGGCAGTGTGGTGTACTTGGGGATGATGGTCGGGGCGTTTTTTTGGGGCGGGATGTCGGACAAAGTGGGCCGCAGACAGTGCCTCCTCATCTGTATGTCCACCAATGGTTTCTTCGCGTTCCTGTCGTCTTTTGTGCAGGGATACGGCCTGTTCCTCCTGTGTCGCCTCATTGCCGGCTTCGGGTAAGTCGCTGTGATGTACTGAGGTCAGAGGCAATGGCAGGTCATCAATTCAAATGTATGAGTCAATATCCTAACCTAAAAATAGCAGCCCATAGCACTGGTGTTCTTGTCTGAATTTTGTTTGTAATAATGTATAGCAAGGTAGTAAATGTGTGTGTGTGATTTATTGCGCTCTCCATTTTGTTCGTGATGTAACTGTTCCTTTAAGAGCTAATTTAGTAATTGCTTCCGCTATCATCCTCCCCAGAGACCTGCAGAGTAATTGAAAAGGCTGCCCAAGCTGCCAATGAGACCTATGCTCCTGAATCATGAGCGCACTGACACAACACGTTTTATGTGCTGTTAGCAGAAAATATGCTTGGTTGGACAAATTTTAGAGAAAAAATATACTAAATGCTCTATAGCTACATTAAGTGACTGTACAATTCCCAATGCTACTGTGACCTCTAGAAATCAACAGCAAAAAAATGCATTTCCTTTCTGTATTTCAGAATTGGAGGGGCCGTTCCCATCGTATTCTCCTTTTTTGCGGAGGTACTGTCCAGGGAGAAGAGGGGTGAACATCTCAGCTGGCTGTGCATGTTCTGGATGATTGGAGAGATCTATGCTTCAGCCATGGCATGGGCCATTATTCCCCACTACGGTGAGTGCAAGCATCGCGCAGAATGTTACAACAAACACAATATATTTGGTTTGACTAAAGGCATTTTGTTAAACTGCAGTATTCCACGTAACTTGTTCTTCTGGGAAATGTCATAGTTATTGAGCCCCTGACGTCACTCCAAGATGTGGTTCAGTGGTCACTGTTCCTTATTATCAGGCTTGATCACTGATGTTAGCTGGGAGAGGCAGAGGTTAAAGAGATAAAAGAGCATTTTAAGGTAAAGGTGGAGGAGTCAGACTTGTTTAACGTCACTGCTGTGTAACAGGGAGGTGGCTTAAAGTTGTGTGTTTGGACCTGCTGTCCCTCCTGGAGGAGCCGCCCCTCTGTTTTGTACTCGCCTCATCTCTCGTCTGACGCTGTCCTTCCTTTTATTACCTCCTCTCTCCATTCTCTGTCTCTGCAGAGTGTTCTTCTTGATCAAGCATAATTAGGTTTTTCTCCTTGCTCTAATAGGACAAAGCTACAGCTAGAGGTGATTTATGGCCAGGCCATGCTTTAGCCAAGCTGTGACGTCAGTGGAGAGGGCACTGTGTGCTGCTGTTTTACTGAGCTGTGGGTCTGTACAGGTCTTCTTCAGGGGAGATTGAAGGCAATGCCATCTGACACTGAGAGGTCAGACGATTGAGCACAAATGTGCACATGCATAAAGGCAGAATGTCATGTCGTTTGCTCTTTTCAAAGGAAGCTATACACTATGTAACTGTACTCAGATTGTCACTACATCTTTGTAACACTGGGTCTTCAGAATGAAGCACTGGTGTCACATCTGCAGATATCATCCTCACAGTGGCTTTTCTTTGCACCGGTCTGTTATGGCTAACACCAAGTGGCCCAGACTAAATCACCACTGAATCTTAATTATTTACTTTTTTTATTTTGAGTTGTGTAAAGCTTCAGTATTGTGTGTTGTGTGATGTTTTCTCATAGTAGAAGGACATGCACTTTCTTTCTTGAACATTGATTTTGTAGCACCTCATCTATCAGGCCTCTAGTGGCTTGTTCGTGCCACTGACGCCCACCTCCGTTTTAAAATAGTTTTGATACAGTACATAATACCATAAAGGCTGGATTTGAATATTCAATTAATCTTACAGCGTGTGAGCTATAAGGTTACCCCGACACCCTATTCTCTGTCATAACTATTAACCCCCTCCTAACCTCCTCTGTTGCATGACTCCCACTGCTTGTGATGGATCGCGGTACTATTCCCTTCACAGTGAGAGACACAATCTGTCATGACGACACCACGCCCTTTTAGTCACTTCCTACAAAATGTGTTCACAGCGTTCAGTGTTTATGAATGTCTCGCTAAACGACAACTGTGTAATGCTCATTTATTCTCATTTGTAACATTTCAGGTACATTTTGGTGTGTATTATTGTCATCAGTATTTCATCCATTTGATATATTTTTCATTGACAATGCAATTTCCCCCCCTTGTTTGGGCGTGTGACTTTTCCCTAGTTATTTAGTGTATAACTCATAGTGTTGGTACCAGGTGTGTGTGTGTGTGTGTGTGTGTATGTGTGTGTGTGTATGTGTGTTACAATGATTAATGAGTCTGGGAGAGAGCCTTCGGGCTGAGATCAGGTGCAACAAGATTTAACTTAGCAGAAAACACTCAATTCCTTTCCTACACATTCAATTAACCCGTCCCTGTGCTCCACTCCACACAGCCATTCATCTCATACATCAGTTTGTAGGGTTGGCACTGCTCCTTTTCAAACGCTGCCTTTTATTTGCTGATAGGTTTTTGATAGTGTTTCAAATGCAATATTTAAGTGAATCGCGGCAGCCTTTGTCAGTGTATCTTTCTGTAAATATTTAAGCAAAATCAATTACGGGGGTGAATATAGAAACTCCCCAGCCAAACAAAATTAAATATATCACATGCACAGATCTAGAAATGAGAGTTTACAGTTATCAGTATGTCATTGAAGTTGTTACAATGCGTGTCTGCTGTAGGGCTGGGTGATACTGACAAAAATAATAACTCAGTATTTTTGGAGCATCCCACTAACAATAAACAGACGATACTATGTGTATCCAACAGAAATGTATTAGTTGAAGTGTGAGTAGCAGGGAATTGTAAAAATGACTGTAAAATTGGCGACATAACTGCAGAAATATCACTTTATACGTTTTTTTCCCATTTTTATTTTGGAGCAACTCTTTTTTGCAGCTTTTTTAATTAGAAATGTTATACTTGATATTTAAATTTTGTGTATCTTAAAAAAAACAAACAAACAGCAAACAAACAGCCTCATAGCACAGCCAACACAAAATCATCCCAAAACATAACATAACAACATATCAGACAAGGTTTGCAACCTATAAATGCTTTATATTTGATGCAGATAGTGGACAGAAGTCTGATTTAGTCACATAGTTTTGCTTTTACATTATATTAGGGCAAATACTTTTACAAGACCCACATAGCACTAGGCATGGGACGATATTGAAATTTAGTGTCACGATTGTCATGGCCAAAATAATTGCAATTAACGATTATATCATGACAATTATTAAAGTTGCTGACAGTTAAAAAAAAATGTTATGGATATGAATTATTACAGTTTAAATATTATGAATAGGTTCCACATTTAAACAGCTATTATAGTATTGTACATTGTTATAAGTGAAGTGAGATCATCATGGAGAAGTAGGTTTGTTCTGCACAGTCTGGTGATATAATGGCCATTATCTTTGTTGGCAATTATCACTTAAATAAAATGTCCCATGAATGATTATTGTCGACCCTCTTTATCACGATAAACGATATTATTGTTTATTGTCCCATCCCTACATAGCACACATTGTTGCCAGAGTTTAGATTTACAAATTGCTGTATTGCTATTGTCTGTTATTCTGTTTACCTCATAGCCTCTAGTTTGACACTGTGTGTTGTGTGTGTTGTGTTTGCAGGCTGGAGCTTCAGTATGGGCTCGGCGTACCAGTTCCACAGTTGGAGAGTATTTGTGGTGGTGTGCGCTCTGCCCTGTGTGTGCGCTGTGGTGGCTCTTACCTTCATGCCCGAGAGCCCCAGGTATTACCTCGAGGTGAGCTGCTCCTTCACATCACATCACTGTTGACGCACTTACACATACACGCGCACACACACACAGGCCTATTAGTTCATTGTGTTATATGTTTCTTTTATATGGACCTTTTTGCGTCTGAAATAAAGCTTTGCTGATAGTGATAGTAATAGTAGTAATAGTCATATTTGTGTCTACGGGTTTATGCACATTTTCACATCACTATCAAAACGAAATCTTGGTTTGGTGCATTATGGAAACATAAAACATATGAGTCTTAAAGGTGAACTATGTAACTTTTCATGAAGGTGTCTGCTCCTCTTAATGGTGATGTTATTGGTTTTCCTGTAATGTTCCACAATATGGTATTCAACTATTTTTTCAATTAAAGGCGTTTTTACTGCTAATAAACATACGTTGAAGAACATGTATTTTTGTAACTGGGCTTGACTTTCTATAGATCTGACCTGTAACTTGTGGCATCACCTGCTTGTCTCCATGGTGATAGATTTGTTTAATGCTATACCCTGAAACATTCCAGGCAAAGCAATAACATCTCCTTGGACTCTCCGCCAGAAAAGTTACATAGTGCACTGTTAAGACATGCAATATTAAAAACAGTTAACTGACAACATATGAGAAATTTAAGGGCTTAGGTTGATGGTTCTTTAAAATTACGTAGCCTACTTTCTACTTATATTCCAAATGTCTGCTTTTCACCATTATGTCACCCTCACACTCTCTTATAACGTAATGATTTTAAATGTTTGAGTACAAATACTGTAGTCACCCTCATGTGCAGGTTTTATGCGTGCCTAAAGTGTAAGCCTAAATTGTGACAGTAGATTTGCTGCTGAAAGAATATTATCCTTTGAAGTGAATGGGTGGTGTTTTAACCCATCAAGACAAATCAGAGCTGTGTATTAAGAGTCTGGTTTTGTTGTGTCAGGTGGGGAAGCACGATGAGGCCTGGATGATCCTCAAACAGATTCACGACACAAACATGAGAGCGCGTGGGCAGCCGGAGAAAGTCTTCACCGTGAGTACCCCCCCGGTCCCCACTTTCTACTGCTTAAATAAGAGGCTTACATTCTGCTACCACGGCGACAGGTTTGAACTACGTCTCTATGCAGGATCGCATCTCAAACACATTTTTGAAAGCAGTTCGGTGTCATTCAGGCTTATTTGCTGCATGAGCTGAACTTTGGGAAAGCCTCTTAGCCAACATATTTTTCTACATACCATTCCGACTAGTCTTAATACTGAATTAGACTGGAGGTAGCACTGGACATGTTATGCAATAATTTCAATGGTGAAATATTTCCATAAGGCCCAAATTTTAACATAATATTTTCTTATTCTGTTGTGAAGGTAAACAGGATCAAGATTCCCAAACAATTCGATGAACTGGTGGAGATGGAGTCAGAGTCAGGCAATCCAGTTTCCAAAGCATTCTTCAGGATCAAAGCTGAAATTCAAGGGGTAAAACACAATTTTCTCTTACCAGCTATAGGTTAGATACACCTGTTCTAATGTAAGTGGTAATGGTAATCTGTCAACAGAGTATTGCAAGTCACTGCAACCATGGCTGGTATTGCAGTGAGCTCTTTCTATAGACTTATTCATTGCTTATATGGGTTTCTGAAATTAGCGTTGCCTCTGGAAAAATCCCACTACATTACTAATCACAGAAAATCTCAGTTCTGATCCACGATTTGAAGTTCAGATATTTACCTTCAAAATGTATTTTGCCTAAATGCACGAAATTACTGCAATGTGATTTTGTAATAGTTGCTTTGCTTTTTTATCCTATATTATTTTTTTTTAAGAAAAAATGCTGCAAAAAAGAGTTGATAAAAAAATTGCAGTGTAATCCTTCAAGCAAGAGTGACATTTCTGCACTTTGACCGTCCAGTTTATGCGATACTTGAACCTCAAACATATTTATTGGCATATTTGAGCAAATTTTAGATGGATTACTAAAATAACATCTGTTTAAAATTGTATATTTTTTGTCAATTCCCATTTAGAATCTTGATTTGAACAGATGTACCCATGTATGTGATAATTACTATGTCCCTGTTCTTACGTTGTCTTATTTAGATCTACGTAAACCTTCTGAAGTGCTTCAACTACCCCATGCGAGAGAACATGTTGAGGCTAACCATTGTGTGGCTCACTTTGTCTTTTGGGTGAGCTTTCATCTGTGTCACAAAAAACTATTTATCCTGATAATATCACTCGGCGGCCATGTTTGCTTTTTTGTCCTTTTGATCTGTGCAGTGAAGATTTTACATGCTTTTTAAACCAGTCCTGCTTTGTGGATCAATATTGCTCCAACATTCAGCTACATCATTTTAAGAGCTATCTTATACTGGCTTTTTTCAGTTACTATGGTTTGTCCGTGTGGTTCCCGGATGTAATCAAACACCTCCAGGCTGACGAATACGCCTCCAAAGTAAAAATCCACACCAACGAACGCATTGAAGATTTCACATTTAACTTTACACTGGAGAATCAGATTCACAAAAATGGTGTCTTCATCAATGACAGGTAGGACAATATACCCAAACATATCAAACATACCTAACTATGTATAATATTGTGTAAGACTAATTGTTCTGGTTCTTTTAGATTTATCAACATGAAGCTGAAGTCTGTAACTTTTGTGGATTCAACATTTCTTAACTGCTTTTTTGAGGATGTTTCAACAGTGGGGTCCTATTTTCGCAACTGTACCTTTAATGGTGGATTTTTCTACAACACAGGTAAAACTATGATTTTTAAAGATGTTATTGTTTTGCCTGGAATGTTCCACAGTATGGCATTAAACTTACCTGTCTCCATGGAGGCAAGCAGATCACACTGCCAGGCCAAGTTACAGGTTAGATACGGGGAATGGTAACCCCACATAAAAATTAATGTTTAGGTATTTATGCAGCAAACAAAACATCTATCTTACAATTTTTCAATTATAAGCAAGTTAAATGCCATACTGTGGAACATTCCAGACAAAGCAATGGAGAAAAGTTACACAGTGCATCTTTTAATTGAAAAAATACAAATCTCTGTGATAATTTCAAATCAAAACTATTGATGCTTGGCGTGTTTTGTTATCATCTGGACTGTGCTCTGACAAATGATTTATAATTCCTTCCTTGGGCCAGATATCGATGACTCCAAGTTGATAGATGGGACAGAGGTAATCAACAGCACATTCGCTCACAACAAAACCGGCTGCCAGATGACATTCGATGATGACTACAGCGCATACTGGGTTTATTTCATTAACTTCCTGGGTACGCTCGCTGTTCTGCCCGGCAACATCGTCTCCGCCCTTCTCATGGACAAAATTGGCCGTCTGTCTATGCTAGGTAAAATATGCCCATCGCACTCAGCACTTAAGTAATTGGTTCTCTCATTGACTTGCTTAGGATGTGCACTGTGCAAATATATCACAGGTGTAAGAGGACTGGGTTATTACAATTCAATTTTTATGAAAGCTATTCCAATATATTGTACCTATTGTCGCTGGTATTTCCTGTTAGGTGGATCTATGGTTCTCTCAGGAATCAGCTGTTTCTTCCTGTGGTTTGGCACCAGTGAATCCATGATGATCTTTATGTTGTGCCTTTACAATGGTCTCAGTATTTCTGCTTGGAACTCTTTGGATGTGGTGACAACAGAGTCTTTCCCGACCGTCAGAAGGTAAATCCAATAATGGATTAATTATGTGTCAAATGCAGAGGACACATTTCCCTACGGAGACAATAAATAGTATCTTAATCTTACCTTAACCTTTAGCTTTTGTTATTTTCACACATAACAAAACATGTATTGTAACTTATCCATAGAGGCAGTAGTAATCACTTATTTACTTACTTTAACTTTTTTTTTTTCACGATTTATTACAATTTCGTTACTCTTCCTACTGTGGATAAGACAGATAAAAGTCTTGTGTCATTTAAATTTTTACATTTCTTGCCCTACCTTAAGATGTGATACTGTTTTAATGTTTAAACATTTTGTTAACATTAACTGATACTGTTTTAATGTAATCGCACTGACAAAATGTTTATATGTTTAAACATTTTGTTAACATTAACTCTATATTATTAGTCAGATATTTTGTCTAAATAGTAAGTCAGTTCTGTAGTATTATGTTTCCAAATGCTTTTATACTATATTAGAATATTATACTTATATTATAGGATAATCATTGAGTCACTACTATTTGCTTCCACATGTGTATTATTATTTTAAAGTTACAGTAATCCTATTTGAGTACAATGACTAGCTTCTCTACCCACTTCTACTTTTTCACATTATTGACCAACGCTTGAATGCAGCCTAATGAATATGCTGTTTTGTTCTTTTCTTCCACAGAGGAACAGGTTTTGGCTTCTGCAATGCCCTGTGTAAGTTCGCAGCAGTGATGGGGAACCTCATATTTGGATCTCTGGTCGGCATTACTAAGGCCATCCCGATACTCATGGCCTCGACCGTTCTGGTTGGAGGCGGCCTGGTCGCTCTGAGGCTGCCAGACACCAGGGCCAATGTGCTCATGTAACATCTGGAAAAACACTAAAAATATTAAATCATAGAGGGAATACAAAAATCTTCATGGATGGATTGCAAATGTCTTGGAACTACACTGTAATTGTCAACACAAGCACCTTATAAAAACACATGCATTTTACATCATTCAAATTAGGGAAAACTAAACTATATGATTGATGTTAGATTCAACCATTTATATACACTTCAATCAGAAAGATGTTAATATTGATGGAGTCTTATTGGGATTAGCCAGATGGAGAGGAAATGTCAAAACAAGCTGTAATGAGCAGTGCCAGTCTGGTGTGCCGTAACGTTGGGAATAGAGGATCAGACAGAGAGGATCGCTACACAGATGTTGACAGCTGGCTGCAAAACCACACAGGACTCCAATAAGACATGGTACAGTCACTTTTTAGGTGTTTACCCAGTCCACAAGTCCATCCACACACACCATTGTGAATTTTGACTATGCATGTAATTGCTAAAGGTGTATTGTGCCACCCAAAACCTTTCCAAAGCAAAGTTACCAAGCCCTTTGCAATCCTTGGTAGTATAAATAACAGTTTCAAAAGCCATATGGCAATAGAGATAATAGAAATATTTTATTTATTGACATGCTACTTTAGTTGTCTAATTGTTCTTGCCATGCGTCATAACAAACTTTAAATATCCATGGCGAGCTCTTCCTCGAGTTTGGCTTTGTGTTGTCTTGCTTGAGGCAGTGATGATTACATGCCATGCTGCGTTCTTTCAGAAATACTGAATGGCCTTTCTTAAATGTGCCTCTACTCAAGTGGAGCAGCCTGGTCGTGTGGACTAAACAGGACACACCACATAGAGATAAAATAGAGTTATGTGTCTATGTATAATATGGGGCCAGTACAGTTATGTTTGGGTGGGTTTATTCTTCATTATATGTTAAACATAGCCATATTTTGATAAATTTAATATATTTTTAATGTAAAGACGGGTGCCAAATGTTTTTGACTGTTTATCCCAGTGAGGTTTAACGACAATGCAATAGAAAACAATGTCTAGTCCTATAGATATATAGTAAAAAATGAATTATGTCAGCGACAAATACCTCACAAGTGTTTATTCATTATTTCCATATTTATTTCCATGTTGTATCCTTATTATACATTTATTTGTATTTATGGTCACTAATATTGAACGTGGCTTCAGCAAAGCAGCTAACTACTCAACAACATCAACAACATCACAGGCTACAAGTTGGTACTGTATGTCCATAAAATAGATTTTCAATATATGGTAAAATGCTCTAAATTTATTTCAAAACACATGAAATGAAAAGTGTGTGCAACTGCAGATAAGGTATTTTTGATGATACAGGTAAATATTTTTTGACACTGCAAAATAAGTAATAACAGCATTAACTATTTACATATATTGGCTAGTCCACTATAATTTGTCAGACTGATTATTAAGTAATTTATTTAATTGTATGGGTTGGAAAAAGTTTTATTTATTTGTTTGAATTTATTATTCAACATTTATTGTGCGCCTGAGTGTGAGTGTTCCTAAAATATAGAAGACGATGTAAATCATATTGTGACGCAAGTATTGGCTTGTGTGTTCATTCATAGTGTAAATAATGTCCATATCAAATCTGACATTGGTGGACTTAAACTAAACGTCATCTGTTTGTCCAGGCAGTTATCTGTATGTATCCATGTTGTACGTCTGTGTGTGTCCTTGGCTCCAAGCCTGATTTCACCTGCTTTTATCTGTGTGTGAGTGTGAGCTCAATCTTGCATGTGTGTAAGAAAAATACCCTGTTCTTTTGTGCTCAGCTTTGTGTTTTTGATGTGAATTCAAATGGCAATATTTTTATTTTGTTGACAAAAATGTGAATGTATCATTCTTGTTTCTGACCAGTCATTATATAAAGTCAATACAGTGTACGTGGAGAATAATGTGATCTGTGAAGGGCCTGTCAATGGAGGAACATGTTGTATGTTGAAAGGTTGAGTGAGTGAATTGCCAAAAAGATGCCCTGTGAACTGTAAAACTGAAAAGCCAGGGAGTTTCAGACTGTGCTGCTGAACATCTAAATAAAGTTCTCTAGCAAATTAATAATACGTTTTTGAAGTTTTTAATAACGCACAAAAAAAACCCCAAAAACAAAAACGCAGCCTGTGCTGCCATCTAGTGGCAGGAAGAATACTAACCTAAATGAATGCTGTACACAACCTACCTGACCATAACCCAAGGAAACTCCCCTCCCCCAAACACACATGCCTAACTTAATAGTA
Source organism: Periophthalmodon schlosseri (assembly GCA_000787095.1). Taxonomy (NCBI): domain Eukaryota; kingdom Metazoa; phylum Chordata; class Actinopteri; order Gobiiformes; family Gobiidae; genus Periophthalmodon; species Periophthalmodon schlosseri. Next base: position 116,049 of record KN486515.1, read on the forward strand.
ATAGTCTACATACAACACATTAGGCCTATTTCCTCAATCATTGACATTTTGACATTTTGTGCGTCTTCTTTTGTTTAGCCTCAGTGCATCAGCCAATGACGCACTGAGCTACTGCAGGTAGGTGTAATACTGCCTATTGGACGGCAGATGGAGCTGTCTACCAACTGGTTCCTCCAACACTCTGTTGTCAATTTGCGCCTAGCGCGTGTGGGGGCAAGGTAGAGCCAAAGGGAGTTCACAAGTCAGGCCAGAGCCGCACACCATGGGGCTGGCCCGTAGCGAGTGATCGTGCTCTTTCTGAGGGACGTTTATGCCATTTTCAGCTAAAACACTATATTTGTCTGCTCGCGTAAAGTTTGGAGGAGTTGAGCTGAGCAGCAGCGGTGGAAAAAGCAGCAGCAACAGGCACGATGTATCATGAGGAAACACCGGCGTTACAAAAACCACGCTATGGAAGTAAGTGACAAACTTTTTTCAAAACAATTAACCAAAATAAGGATCTAATGTAGGCTTAGCAAATATCTTCCTCTTTTTATACGAGCGAAATAAAGCGATAGAGAGCGCTCTGTGCTGATATGTGATGAGTAACAGGTGGGATCTCCATTGAACGTGACAGCCACTGATGATGATGGAGGGATTTAGATAGAAATGAAACACTGTAGTTTCTATAGGCGTATATGAGTGGAAGGCCTATTTTATCGGGTCATTATTTATTTAAACGGTGCCACTTTAGTCTATCTGCCCGGCACGTTTGCCTATCTGCACTTTTCCACAAGTTAACCATTAACGTGTGGTGGGTTGCTATTATTATAGCTACAGAATGGCCCAGCTAAACATGACATGAGAGCTGACAAATGTGGAGTTTACAGCAGCATGTCACATTTTACCAGAGGCATCCCATGAGTAACGGGGGGCAAAGTTCACTTTAAAAGATAAGACCAATCAATTGTGTCATCACTGTAAACCTTTTAACTGTGTCTGACACTTGCACCGGAGCAGTCACTGTTTTTACTGATGAGTTTTACTGACCATGTTAACAAAAAACAGCCCTTAGATGCAGTTTGACCGGTCAGTCTGTCTGTGATAACATTTTGATAAAAAGATAAAAAAGTTATGCAATCTATATGTAGCCTTATTTTGAGTGATAGGCCTGTACCTTTTGTTTAATGATCAAACATTACCCCCGTTCGGTTTTTGGTATTGAAACAGTCAACATCGCTATAAAAGTTCCCTTTGATATGGCTTGAACAACAAAAGCACTAGTCATTCAGCTATAATATGTGTTTATAGGTCCATCTAGAAACTCATCCTCTGGGTAAATATAGAGCTATAGTTGAACTGTGCAGACTGACTCTTCCAGGAAGTGTGCTTGTTTTTATGAGTAATACACAAACAGTGTTTCCTCCCTTTGAGACAAGTGTCAAAAAGTTGTCTTTGACAACAGCTATGAGATCATTCATTTGACAATTGACTGCTATAGCCAGAGTATGATGTAATTTAAAAAAAAAAAAAATCATTCACAGTATTGGTATAGGCCTAACTGTACTGATATAAAAGATATAAATATATATTCTCTGCATGTTGGATTATCACAATGTTAATCTGACTTTTGCCTTTATTTAATATTCATATATGTGGCCCCTTGATTTCCTGTATTAACATGAATGATGTTTAATCATGGCTTTAATCAGAAAGACCTTGTCATTTCTGTATTTGAATTGTGGTCTAGGTTAATATTTTATGCATAATGGAATTTGTTGATTGTACCCCTTGGAGCAATGAATCATGTTTTATTCTAAGGTAGATTCATTCATTTCAGTGATATGCATGTGTGTTTATTAAGTGAGGACCACAGCCAAACATCTGTCAGAAAAAAGCAGTGGTCTGGAGAAGAGTTCAGACTTCTGTGGTACCGACTGTCTTGTTTATGCTCATGAAATCGAAGGAAAAGGAAAATTGCGATAAATTAATATGATAAAGAAATATGCCTCAAAAAGTCTTTTTGCCACATTGCCTAGGTCTAACTTGGTCCCATCCCTTAGTGAGATTCATTCAAATACAGGGAGTTAAAATGATGCTGTTATGTAAAAGGCTGGCTTACACTGTGTGTCTTTGAGGGTCTTATCTACTGCCCTCCTCCTCTCCAATACAAAAGTTACTTCTTCACATACTTTGCTACACCAACCTGGCCGTAAACCAACAAGAAAAATGTATCAACTTACACTTCCAGTGAAGGATTTCGGTTGACTGATTTCTTGTATCTTGGGCAAACATTCTGTTGTTGTGAGGGAGCCTTCAGTCATCCAGAAATAAAGAGATTTGATTGGATTAGAGTGGGACAGAGCCCACGGGTGGGAGGCGATCTCATTAAAGTGCAGGTAAAGGTCAGCTCAGCAGAAGTCACTTGTCACTGGACTCCTGTTAACACACTCTTCTTCTGTGATCTGTAAGATAAACAGTAAGAGGAGAGTGCAGAGGAATCAATGTATTTATTTTTTGTTCATGTTAGGTCCATATATTTATTTATTATGGCTTGCTCACTTTTTCATATAAGGCTGGCTCAGTGAAACATGATGTGTCAGGTTTTTACACCGGATGCCCTTCCTGCCGATCAGTCTTCGAACCAGCTACAAACTGTGCCTGGAGTTGGCAATGTGGGTGAATTGTCTTGCCCAAATACACAATGATTCCTCGAGCAAGGTTAAACTTGCATAGCCTGAGCCAACACTTAACCCACTGTCACTCATTAAAATACGTTAAAAAGCCCAACGTAAAGGCAAACATAAGATCTTATTTGATCTTATTTAAATCATATGTTAAAATTGCACAGGGATAACATCCAAGTCTGTTTTTTGAATGGCAAGTTCACTTCAGCTTTATTTGCATTATGCCTGGACAGTAAACTAGGACTGGACAAAGACTGGCAGAGGTGAAAAACACTGGTGTGTGACTGTATGAATGAATGAGTGTATTTGCTCCTTATTGGGAAGTTGCTCATTGGAGGTGGAAAAGTGCTGTATGTAGCCTGTTTGCAACTAGTTAATTAAAATACGTTTGATTTTCTGTCTCAAATCTTTTAACCTGATGCCTCATGTGTTGTTAACACATTTTTACTCATGTGTTTTTTCATTGTAGCCATTCAGGACGATGAGAGGCTGTCGGCAGAGGAGATGGACGAGCGGCGCAGGCAAAACATTGCCTATGAATACCTGTGTCACCTGGAGGAAGCCAAACGGTAATGAAAGAGCAGAAAGAGAGAGAGAAAGAAGAGAGAAAGAGAGAGTATATTTGCTTTGTCAGTTCTGCTATGTGAGGGCATGTTGTTTGATCTGGTTTAAGAAACTCATAATATATTCAGAATAATGCTTGTTTGCTTGTAATGCATGTGTCATGCACATTTGAAGGACCATGGAGCAGCCAAGTGAAGGTAATAGGAGAGTGGCACTGAGCTGAAATAACTGGTGATGACTTGAAGCTCTGAGCTGTGAGCAATGACAACAAGATTAAGACAAGTGCTGACTTAGAGGAAAACCTGTTTAGATTTCTACTTTGTCTAATTAACCTGCCATTAGAATAGAGATTAATCCTAAAATGCAACACTTATAAGAGGTATCGTGACATTCAACAAACCTGAAACTTACCACTTCCTGTTGTGGAGAAGATCATCCTCTTGGATGACTGGCAGCATGGTTGTAAAATGTGTGTTTTGTGATGACTCCGCCCAACCACATACTACCAAGGCATTGATCTTCAACCTCAAACAGGGCTTTATTGTAGTTGCAGCAGCCGTCACCAATTCAGGTGAAGTTAAATTACAACTACACAAAGTAGTTGTAATTTAACTTCACCTGAATTATTGTCCAAGATCAACGTAGTGCATAACCAGATTTTAAACCCTTAATTCTTGAGGTTTAACCTGGAAGTAACCAGGGACCAGTGAAGCGTACTCTGGCTCACCTGCTGTTGATGTGTGCACACTTCTCTATTCTGAGCAGTGTGCCCAGTGGGATTATTTAGGATTAAGACATAGTTCCGATGAAGCTGTTAACAGAGTGTTGGATTAAGTTGTGCTGGCAGTCAGCAGCTCTGAGTCAAGGCACCGTTCCAGTGTTACATCTGGGAAATGATGCCAAACCACTCAATAAATCCTGAACTTCACCTACTGAATGTGTTTGAATTGTGTCAAGACTGTCCAAAACAATGTCTACGTCAGAAGAAACCACAGAAATATTGCCCATCTTAAACTGATTGTTAATGATAAGATTACATCTGAACTTGTATGCCCCTTTAATTTTGCAGTGGGTAGACAGTGTGTGTTGCTGGTTGTGTTGCGAGTTGCTGGACACACCTCTCAACATGAATACACACTCACATAGTCACACACAGCAGTTTCCAAAGAGACTTTGTCCCCAACAGAGGAGTCCACAGTCGATGTTTAACATTATCTTTTCAGACAGAGCCATTACTGTTTAGACACTCTTGTTGACCCAGTATTGTAACTTTGAGACAGGGCCTGCACCACATTTGTTTTAGATTATTGACGTCCCAATGCTCACTGTAACTCATGACCAGCATGACTAAGCTACATGACGCAAGCCTTGTGAGGACGCTGAGAGTCTGCCTCACAGCTAAGACGTTTACTTTAATAGTGTTTGGACTCTTTGGTGTCAGAAAAGCCCTAAGTCCTTGTGGGTCTCGGTGGACAAAGGCAGGAAGAGCCGCTTTAGAGGGCTGTAAACAGGGAGACACTCACCTCACATTGTCCTCTGCTCAGGAAGTAAAGCTTTAACAGTGCACCACTGCTCCCAAGGCAGGATGTTTCTCTACATGTTTACCTCATTATTATTTCGCTTTTGGTAAAGCTAAATGTCAGCTCTTTGTGATACAGACACGTACACATTATCACAACAGCTCTTTAATTAAACTAAACATGCTGACGATACAGAAACACAGGAGAGGGTGCCATTATGTGCAACACCAAAGAAAGCAGTGACCCGCAGATATGAGTAAGGTATAAACAGAACATCTGACATGTTAGATATACACAATATACACCGCTGAACATTACTCATTTTATAACACAAACAGAAAACTTAAATACTTGTTTGGACCACTTCAGGACAGATACAAACTCGATGTGAGTCTCATGTGTAGAAATAATGTGTAACAGATTGTCAGCTGGGCCGATTCACTGAGCTCACAAATGATTCACTAATTCTTTGGCTAAGATTTCCCAATATCTCTGACCATAACAGCCTGGAATGAACATGATGCCAATTTATTAGTTAAGTCATTCTTTGCACCAAAAAGACCATAACCCTTCCATTCGTTAATAATTATTATGGGATACCTTCCACACACGTCATTATTATCATACGCTTGCTACGTATTATTATGAATTTGTACACTAGGTCTTGCTGCATGTGTGGTAAAACGTTAAGGCAATAAAGATAATTTTCTAAACAGATAGTGTATTTTCAGATGGATGGAAGCCTGCCTTGATGAAGACCTGCCACCAACCACAGAACTGGAAGAGGGATTAAGAAATGGTGTTTACTTGGGCAAACTTGCGAAATTCTTTGCTCCCAAAATGGTATCAGAGAAGAGAATCTATGACCGAGACCAGTCCCGATATAAGGTGCAGTTTTATTTAATTATATTTTGTACAATTATTTTCTTTTTTTTTTTTTTCCTTTTTGTTGGCGAGGATCCCTGCAGCTGGGAGTTGCATGCAGCTTTAGTGTGTTACGGTCTTGAACAGCTTGCATCATGGCTCACAGGAAATCTGGTCCCAGATATTTGACAGCAGGGAGGCGTGGGGGCTTCACTGTGTCAAGCAGCTGTGCGTTAGTGAAGTAAACAACCCCAAATCCTGAACTTTGATTTAGGGCTGCACAATATATCGCAATCGAAATGAAAACAGAATTTGAGTGGGCACAATTGTCAAATCGCTAAGGCTGCAATTATTTAGAAAGTCTTCTGCGAAAAACAGAAACGTCTTTACGAACATGTTCTGAAATTCATAGGATTCTTGTGTTAGTTCAGTTCAAGTTAAGTCTTCTCTCAAATGTTAAAACTCTATGTCTACAATATGCACTCTGAACAAAATCGTATTTAAAACCTATATCGCAAATCTAATCACAATTGCTACTAATTTTTCTTCCCAAAATCTTTCAACCCTACTTCCTACTTTGATTTTAGAATTGTGAAAATATCCCCACTCTCCAATGTTATGACTGCCACAAATATATCTGATCAGAACAATGCAATGGTTTATTTTGTATAGAGCAAAGGCCTTCACTTCCGACACACGGACAACACAGTGCAGTGGTTGAGGGCCATGGAGTCCGTGGGTCTCCCAAAGGTAAGGGCCTCCACAGCCCCTCTCTCCGCAGACACTCGGCCTCTGTTTCACAAACACACTCCTATTATGTGCACCCAGTTCAGGCCGCTGTGGCAGCTCTCACACCTTATTAACTGGTAGTTTTTCTTTCGGCCACTGCCCAAGCAAGAAAAGTACTATTACTCTGGGTTTCAGGGAGTTATTGTTATTTAAGACTAAGACTAAAATTAGCGTCAACTTTAATGTGTAAAAAAGTCAATAGTACTAGGTTGTTTCTTACCAGTGTGTACAATATAGATAGATAGACCTTTGTTGTCCCCAGGGAGAAATATAGTAGGATTGTTAAAAATGTATAACCCAATATTATTTAATAGTAACAGGTATCAATACTGAAAAAAAATCAAAAAAATCACATAAGACAAAATTGGACTGTAATGGTCTTGATTTATGTCGGAACTAGTATAAGATCACATGGTAATATTACAGAAACAACTATTACTTTGACATACTTTGACATTTTCTTTTTCTTTTATCAGGATTGTGGTATTGGTGTCGAGTATTGAGCCTTTTCCTGTGTAACAAAATCGAGTTTGAAATCTTAGTATCGTGATAATTCCACAATACAGACAGAACATGTGCTCTGATGGTTTTTAAAATAAATACATTATATTATATACTTTTGTTGCGTGAAATCAATTTTGTGTTGTTCATTTTCAGATTTTCTATCCTGAAACTACGGATGTCTATGATCGCAAAAACATGCCCAAAGTGGTGTACTGCATACATGCTCTCAGGTAAGAATCAAAGGACCTGGCTTTTCTACAAGCAATATTTGGCATTATAAAAGTGGAAAACTAAATCATCTAACTATATTTATGTTTAAAAATAGTAATTATTTGTAATAAATCAAAACGAGTTTAATTTTTGTTCATAACACAATGTTTAAAACATAACTATGAGTTATATGTCAGCAATTTTTAAATAACTCTCTAAATTACTTGCAAAACACAGAGCCATTTTACTGGCATTTTGGATAATGATGTAGACTTTTGCAACTGCTTCTGTATTTGCTGACTTTTCAAAATGTTCCCATGGCAGATTTTGAAAGAGGGAGTTTTTAGCCTTTTTATTTACAGTACACTGCACACTTTATCTCCAACTGAAATGATAAACCTACTCTGCAACCTTGATATGTTTTCTTTTTTCAAAATTATTTCTCTGATTGTTGAAGACTTTAAACATCCAATGATTGTATTAACAATAGAGGATTGACACAAAATGCTGCCATACCACATGGGACGTTTATGTTACATCATCTCTTTTGCTTTGTCGCCTTTAGTTGACTGGACTGAATGAACTGCGAGGTCACTTTTATCAGACCCATTCAAACACGCACAGATTCAGGGGGAGGACATTTGAGCTGTTACAATTGTTTTGCGCAGGTCCTAAGAGAGCTGGCTTCCTTCCCCTCATGTACACACGTGCTCTTCCTTCCTGCCCGTGTGGCATGAGTCCCATCATGCACTGCTCTATTCTCAGTGCAAAAGAAGCAGATGTTATTCTCAGTTTGTCATTGATGTTGTATCGCTCAAACTGCTGTCAGGGATGCTTTTGGTAGAGGAAGCCAGAAATTTGGTGCAGGGGAATTCACAGTCATAAGGACACTAGCTGCTCGGGGCAGTCATCTGATGCCGTCTGCGGCATGGACCGTGTTCATTACCTCAGTCACCAGTTTATAGTTTTACAAAAACAGCACTTAATGAGTCTTGAGGTCTGATGCATATTATAAGTTACATTTGTCCCATTCAAGGCTGTGCCCTCACCAGCTTAAAACATGTATAATTTATTATGGCTTATCAGGCACCAGCGGGTACATGAAAGTTTTATGAAGTTTCCAGCCAACCACTTGTTGAATTGCTCAGTGGTTGAATTGCTCACTGGTGGAATGAACCAGCTTTTGTTTCTCTGCTTTGGTACACAAGGAAAGCACTGCCCCCTAGTGGCACATGAAGTTGACAAGCATAAGCATGTATACATGTATATTTGGGAATATGCTACAATAATTGATACATTTGATTGTTGTATTTGTGTGTGTTTTCAGTTTATACTTGTACAAACTTGGCATTGCACCTCAAATCCAAGATCTTTTGGGGAAAGTTGCTTTCACAGGTAATATTACATTGCTTGACTTTACCAGTAAAGGGCTCAGATCTGTTGAAAACATAATGCTTCTTGTTGTATATTTGTTCTCAACAGAGGAAGAAATCAGTAACATGAGAAGTGAGTTAGAGAAGTATGGCATTCAGATGCCAGCCTTCAGTAAGATTGGAGGCCTCTTGGCTGACGAGCTGTCTGTGGATGAGGCTGCTTGTGAGTCTAAAACTACAGATAAATAACACATTCACAATGTATATGTTCGTGACATATCTTATGTGACCTCTGCTGCCCCCAGTGCATGCTGCGGTTATTGCCATCAACGAAGCAATTGACAGAAGACAAGCGTCTGTAACATTGGGAGCCTTGAATAATCCTAATGCAATGCTGAAGAACATTGATGAAGCTCTGGCCCAGGACTACCAGGACGAGCTGAGCCGGGCTAAAGCGCTCAAACAGGAGGAGTCTGCGGGACGGGTTGGTTTCATTCACCATTATTTGGTTCAATTTAATATTTTTCTTATTGTAGACCTCCTCAATAATAACAAAATAATTTAACAATTTGAAACTATAGGATCCACATTCAATTAATATTTGTTTTATTTCATAGCCCTAACACTTCTGGTGTCTTTGTCTTCTTACTGTAGACAGTATATACTAATTAACACTAATTAACACTGATTAACACTAACATGTACTTTTATTCAGCGTTTGTCTGTTTCCACTGAAGAGAGAGATGTTTATGAAGAGCTGCTCACTCAGCAGGAGATTCAGGGCTGCCTTGATCTTGTCAATAGTAAGTACATTTAAATGGTAAACAATAATACTGTCACACCTTAACAGTCAGTACTAAACCATGACCTGTTGCTCCTTATTTCTCCAGCCCAAACTGCAATTGTAAAAGTGAATGAAGCAGTGGCGGCACAGGACATGGCTGGTCTGTTAGCTGCGCTTAAACTTGAAGCGTTAGCCCTGTTAGGTATTCAGGATTCTAACAGCCACTGGTACCTGGAGCAGTTCACCACATACTGCCAGCATAAAGCCCAGGTATGACCTGTGATTAGTTTAAAGCTATTACAAACAATGCGTTTCCTTTTTTAGGATTTTAAATATATCACTTAATTGTCTTATTATTTTTTACACTTTAGGAAGGAGGGAAGGCCATAATGACTGACAAAAATGAAATACAGAGAGTTGTCACTTCTTGTAATGATTTTGCAGAGGCAGAGAAACGAAGTATGTTCAGTTATTTCAATGCTTTAATGTTTCAGATTGTTTAAATTATTATTTCCTGATAATTAACAGCTTGTTGAACATGTTCTTGTCAGAACTAGACGCAGTTGCAGCTATTAACACGGCGATACGACTCGGCAATGCATCAAACACTGTAGAGGAGTTAATGAACCCTGAGGCCCAGCTGCCTTTAGTTTACCAAAGTGCTGCCAAACTTTATCAAACGGAGCTGTTCAGCCTCCAACTGCAGACAGGGGGACGGGTAACTCTCATTTTACATTTATTATGATGTTTGCACTGTATTTTAAAAGATGTGGCATGATGACACTGTTGTGGACATTTCAGACTGGTCTGGGGCATGAGGAACTGAGTGTAGCAGTGGAGATGCTGTCCGCTGTAGCTATTTTGAACGAGGTGCTGGACACCAAAGATCCCAACGCTGTGATTGAACAACTCACTGATTCCCCTCTCGGCTTCACCAACATAGACCCAGAAAACCTGCACCGGTGAGCCGCGTGCTCCGACACTGTAGCAGTAGTAATTCATCTTATGTAGTAGTTTTAGTTTTGTTTTCTGTGTCCTCTGGTAGGTATGCGGACACGCTGATCAAGGAGCGAGCTGAGGCCCTTTCAAAAGGACAGGAGTTTCTCACATGGAACGATGTTCAGAAATGCATCGACGTCGTCAACATTCAAGTGATTGAAGAGCATGAACGTAAGATGCTTTTGTTGTATATTTTGAAAATTTCCAATGCTTGTGTTGATTTTCATAAAGTCTAACTATGTGACCTGTTTTTTCTATTTTGACAGGTGTTATTGCTATAGCTGAGATCAACGAGGCTCTTAACTCTGGTGATTATCAGCAGACACTGGCAGCATTGATGCTGCCCACAGCAAAGTTAACAGGGGTGACCCCAGACACAGCCAAACACTATCATGATGTCCTTCTCTACACAAAGCAGATGCTCTGCCAGGTATTGCCATGTTTTTTTTAAGCCATTTGAATTACATTTAATCACACTGCATTTGAATTATTAGATAACACACACAGGGTAAATGCAGGCTTACACGTGTTAATTTTGTTAAAACTCAACATTTATCATTTATTGCCATGTGATGTTGTATTTTGTGCTTCCCGGCTGTGTTCCAAAAACAGTAGCAATTGTTTAAGTCCCACAGATAAATGTTTACTTCGTCTCACATCACTGCAGAAGTAGTCAGAGGTGGCCCACGCAGGGATATGAAGTGTAGCTCAGAGGAGCTAGTCCTGGACAGAAGCAAACACAGGAGAGGATCCAGGCAGCTGTGGAAGCAGCAGAGGCACACTGCCGCTCTGTAGTATGTGTACATTTGATCATCGCCGCTCACAATCAGACAAATGTAGTGAGTTATATGCAGGATGCCGCTGGGTAAGAAGCACACAACAAATATGAGGAAGACCAGGCTGCTGACCTTTATATAAGGTTTCCAGTCACAACCAGACTGCCCCAGGTGGTACACCACTGACACATGGACATAAATGCAAACAAAAAAAGGCACTATGAACCCCAGGCAGACCAGGCCCAGTCGAAATGGGACCAGTAGAGAGTGCGGTTCCTTGTCCAAGGGCAGGATGTCATGACATGTGACGACTCCCAGCTTAGGGATGTAGTAGCTCTGCCTAACCAGCAGCTCGGGAACTATAGCTGCCCCAAATAGCAGCCACACGATGAGGCAGGCCCATACAGACAAAGAGGTCGTAGCCACTCGCCGGTACAGAAAAGGCTTGACAACGGCCAGGTAGCGCTTCACACTGATGCACGCGATGGTCTGAGAGGAGCAGTACACATTCCCATAAAATAAAGCTGTGATGAGCCGACAGGAAACCTCCCCAAAAATCCAGTGGTTTCCATTAACGTGATAATGAATGCGCAAGGCCAGGGACAGCAGCAGCAACAGGTCAGACAGAGCCAAGTTCAAATACAGAATTATTGTTGCCCATGACTTGTCCTTGATCTTAACCCTTAAAAAAGCCAAAATGTAGGCGTTAGACGGAATGCCCAGCAGCATAGACAGGACATAGGCTGAAGGAATGATCCAGTTACTCAGGATCCCTTTGGTGAAGGCTGTGGCTGGGTCCTCTGGTCCCACATTAAGAAACACATCCATCCCACTCCAGCTTTGGTTTGTGTGGGTCAGTGTATAGTTACGAGGTTTAAACGTTTTTGGTCCCATGTCAGTGGAGTTTCCTGTGCTTGCCTTCTTGTCACCTGTAAGTTTAATTTAATGAAATTAAAAAATAGTTGACAAACAAGTAAATAATGTATGATTATATGCATTTAGTTTTATAATCTCACCTTTATGTTGAAGGCTCTGTGCTGCCATTAGACAGAGTACTAATCCTTGCAGAAGGTTAGCCATGTTAACTGTTTATAAAATGGTCCTCAGGCCCCAGATGCAAATTCTTGTCCATTTAATGAACGTCCACAATACTAAAGTTGTCCATCCAAAGCGTCTCTCTTTTGGTCACATCTGCCATGGTGCGAGGCCGTGCTGTTTGTGCTGCTGACACACAGGAAACCTGGGGTTTGTGTGCTTCATGGAGCACGTTTCCTGTCCAGGCAAAAACTGAATTCCCCTTTGACTGCGTCACAATCCGAGTAGGTGGGACCCCATGTGAAGTGACTCAGAACAAATGGTTTTCAACCCTTTGTTCATGTCTTTTTGTTTGTTTTATTCTTTGTTCCAGCAAATCCGTGTGGCAAATAATGCTTTATCAGTCATAGAGATTCAGGAGGCAAGTGCTTAATGAATTATAGCGTGTGGTTTAAATTGTATTCCCCTTTTGTTACTATAAAAATATATAGGTTCATTTGGTTCATTTTTGTTGTTGTATTTGTTGAGTTGTGTTAATATAAACTCTGGTCCCAGTAGTTTGTTAAAAGGACCTTTACAGCCATATCCCTAAGGCTGAATGAGCATGTTATTTTTAATGGAAAGGATTTGTTTACACAGGGATGGCTACTATTACTAACTATGCATTTCCTTCCTCCCATGTTTCAGGGACTTGGCTGCACCTCTAATAGGATGTTTGTGTGTGTTGGTCAACAATAATAATCTTTGAGCAATGTTTCTTTTGAAAGAAAATGGCACACAATTCATTAACTATGAATATAGAAAAACACATATAAATGTTTTCATCTTTCAGAACTCGGGGGATGAGTCACTGGTTTTGTGGCTGGACCAAATTCAAGAAGCTATTGACACAGCCAATCAAAATGAAGAGGAGGCTCTCTCAAGTTAGTACCTTTTCTCTGCTCAAAATGTAGCCTTTGGAAACAATTACACTTTATTTGACTGTTTTTGGCAGTGGCTGGAGCAATAGCTCATGTGAACAGAATGATTTCTGAGGGAAACTCTCAGGACACACTAGAGGCCATACAGGCGCCCCCTGCTGGACTGAGGGCTGTACTCCCTGAATGTGCTGACACTTACCAGTCAGAGCTGGCACAAGAACAAGCAAACAGTTTTAATGAAGGTAGGGTACAGCGTGACAATATTTTTACTACCACAATGACAACTACTAATAATAAACTTTTTATTTTACCTTCTGTTTTTTGCAGTCACTACAGACAGTGTGTGGGTAAAACATTGCATCAAGGAGCGTTATAACTATTACTATAACATACAAGATGGACAGGGCACGTGGATGGAACCAGCAGAATTTAAACACAATAGTACACATTTGAGTAGAGAAGAAATTCAGGTATATGGTCTCTTAGTATCAAAGTGTGACAATTTTAATTTAATCAAAAATTATGTCAATAAAGTATGTCTTATGTTTCCTCTCCAGGATGTCATTAGCTTAGTCACTTCAGGGTATAACAGGGAACAGTTATGGTTGGCCAATGAGACAATGATAACGCTGCTTCAAGCTCAAATCCGAGGGTACCTGGTTAGAAAGAAACATGCTGAAAGAATGCAGTATCTGCGCCAACACGAGGATCAAGTGGTCCAACTGCAGGTAAGTATTCATTTACAATATAACACTATACTTATGTGCTGCTGGTTTAAACTGTGCCTCTTCTTCTACAGGCCTTTTGGAAAGGGTATAAACAAAGAAAGATGTACAAGGAGAGAATGAATTTACTGAAAAGAAATGTGGATTCTGTTGTCAAGGTATAGGATGTTTAAAAAGCTCCTTTGTGCTTTTGTCTCATTTTCAGTTTTGTAGATAACATGAATGTCTGTGAACTGTTGTAGATACAATCCCTTGTGAAAATGTGGAAGGCCAAACGGAAATACAATGAAAGGTTACAGTTTTTCAAAGACCATGTGAGTCTCGCCTTAGTTTCTAATTTGTGTCTGTTTTTAATGCTTTGACTGACATACTGTGTGTGTGTATAGGAAAAAGAAATTGTAAAAATCCAGGCTTTTCTAAAGGCCAACAAAGCCAGAGATGACTACCGGACACTGAGTGAGTGAGACATGCACATGAATACAAATTATATTAAAATATATACAATGAAATGGTGGATAACAGGATGTCTTGTGGGCTTTTCTCAGCTGGAGCGAAGGACCCCCCTCTATCAGTTGTGCGCAAGTTTGTCCATTTGTTGGAGCAAAGCCCCTTGGATCTGCAGGAGGAGCAGGAGGTCACCAGGCTCAGAGAGGAAGTTGTGACAAAGATTCGCTCAAACCAACAGATGGAAAAAGATCTTAATTTAATGGATATAAAGATTGGTTTACTAGTGAAGAACAGAATTACTCTACAGGTAGTGTAAATCTATTTAATTTTATTGTAAAGTATTTGCATGTAATTTTAATCATATTGTCATGTTCTGGTGTTAAATTGTACTGAATTAACTTAAATTGGGGAATTGATATTTTCTTTTAAAGGATGTGGTAACCCATAATAAGAAAATGAAGGACTTAAAGAAATCAAATTCAGAGGATTTCATCAGTGGAGCGAGGCTGGGGATAAAGGGCCTCAGCAAAGGCAAAAGGAGAAAGCTCGAGGCCTATCAACATCTCTTTTATCTCCTGCAGGTCCATGGATATTTTGTATAAATGCATGGTTTAATTTTTTTATGATGAGCAAATACTTAAGTTTTAATATTTGTTTTGCAGACCAATCCATCTTATTTGGCCAAGCTAATTTTCCAGATGCCCCAAAACAAGTCAACAAAATTTATGGACACTGTAATTTTTACTTTGTACAACTATGCCTCCAACCAGAGAGAGGAATATCTGCTGCTCAAGCTCTTTAAGACTGCACTAGAAGAGGAAATCAAGTGAGATAGCTTTAAATATACAATAATATTTATTCTTATGGAGTTTACATGGATGGTGTCCATTTGTGAATCAGGTCTAAGGTCGATCAGATCCAGGACATAGTGACTGGAAATCCGACGGTCATCAAGATGGTGGTGAGTTTCAACAGAGGAGCGCGAGGCCACAACACCCTGCGACAGCTGCTGGCTCCTGTGGTGAGGGACATCATCGAGGACAAGAGTCTGGGCATCAACACCAATCCTGTGGACGTGTACAAAGCCTGGGTCAACCAACTGGAGACTGCCACAGGAGAGGCCAGGTATGAGAGCCTAAGGACTGTCTTTGAACTGTGATACTAACAAAATTAAATAATAACACTCTTATATTTGTCTGTAGCAAACTGCCTTATGACGTCACCCCAGAGCAAGCCATGTCCCATGAGGAGGTGCGCAACAGACTGGAGGCCTCCAGCCAGGCTCTGCGCTCTGCCACTGATAAAGTCCTAAACTCTATTGTGTCCTCGCTGGACAATATCCCGTAAGTACATCCAAAATGAACTGAAAATGCCATTACTTAAGCGGTATAAAAAAAGGAAAAATATTAATGAATTATTTCGGTACTTCAGTTGATGATGTAATGAATTACAGTAATTGTGTAACTGTGTAAAACAGCAGTTAGCAATATAATGGTATTTGCATCCACACTGCATAACTTCGATGTCCAGGCTTTTTTTTCAATTTTCTATTGACCACAAGGTAGTAATGGTGACTGAGAACATTTTAAAACCGTAAACTAGATTGTTAACATTAGATTCTTGTTTAATTATAGTAAAAACTCATTCTCTATTTAACTGTCTTTTATAGCTACGGCATGAGGTACGTAGCAAAGGTTTTGAAGAACAGCCTCCACGAGAAGTTTCCTGATGCCTCAGAAGACGAGCTGCTGAAGGTAGATTTCACTGGTTTTCTGCCATGTAGTATACACCTGTGTTTGTTTGTACTGTTTGGGGTGTTATTTTTAATATTTATTTTTAAAGATTGTAGGAAATTTGCTGTATTATCGCTTCATGAACCCAGCCATCGTAGCGCCAGACGGCTTCGATATCATTGACATGTCGGCCGGAGGTCAGCTACACGTGGACCAGCGGCGGAACCTCGGCTCTGTGGCAAAGATGCTCCAACACGCTGCTGCAAATAAACTGTTTGAGGGCGAGAACGCGCACATGACCCCAATGAACAATTACATCTCCCAGACGTACGAAAAGTTCAGGTGAGGATCAAAAATAACAAGCTCATTATTGAGCACAAACAAATGTCATTTTTTGACTGTTATGCCAATATAATATTTCTGATATACAAGTTATGTTGCCATAAAATTTCGTTTTTGATTTCAGGGCATTTTTCCAAGCAGCTTGTGATGTGCCTGAACCCGAGGAGAAATTTAATATTGATGAATATACAGACATGGTGACTTTGAGTAAACCTATTATTTATATCTCAATAGAAGAAGTCATCAATACACATTCGGTAAAAACCATAACATCGCAGTCAGTCTACGGTTTCTATGTGTATGAGGTAATCTATATCCATCTATAATGTGTTTAGCTGCTGTTGGAGCACTTGGAGGCCATCTCTCCGGACAAGAATGATCTCCTGCATGAGCTGCTCCAGGACCTGGGAGAGGTACCAGATGTAGAGGCATTGCTCGGTATGTTTCTAAATTGTTGTATTACTGTATATTTCTGCTCTTTCTTATTATTGGCTTAGTTTAGTTTATTAGATTTTTACTGTCTTGAAATCAGGTGAAGGTGCAATTGATCCTAATGACCCAAACAGAGAGAGCGCCCTAAGCCAGCTCGCCAAGACCGAGATCTCACTCACTTTAACCAGTAAATGTGAGCTGCTGGAGGGAGAAGATAAGGATATCAAGACCCTCATCACAAAGTACGTCAATTCACCTGTGACATTTTTGTGATTAAAACAAGTGATTTTAAAATGTGCCCACAAGTTTGTCAATCTAAAAAAAAGAAAATATCTTATTTCTTGAATGCTATGTAACCCTTTAGTTTGGATACAGTGTGTTCACCATTCACTCCATGACATGAGTCTTCTCTTTCCTGCTCTTTTATCATTTCCTGTCCAACAGGAAGTGGTCTGACAGTTTTATCTTTATGTCAGTTCCAAAGAAGTATCCATTTCTCATTTGTCCTTTGAAGACAAACTTTTGTCCTTTTAAAATACATTTTTATATTTTTACAATATACATTTGTATAATTTTGGATACAAAACTAAACCCTTTATGTAGTAGGACAACCTGAGAAAACATCCGGAATAATCTATTAACCAATCTTAACATGATGATTACTTTCTTGGATCTTTCAAGAATAAGTTACCTATTTAATGAGGCTGAGTTCCACTAAGTTGCCTGCCAACTTCTTTATTTATCCCTCTAGACATAATCATAGACAAAGTACACTGTTCTTCTGTGCAGTGTCTGAAACAACCAATATTGTATATTGGACTTGATATGCAGTTTGTTTTGTGTACAGGACTAAAAAGCTCATAGTGGATGTTGTATGGATTCAACCTGGAGAGTCATTACCAGACATTCTGGAGACAGCAGCAACTTCCACTCAGGTGATGCCACAGTGTGACCGTGTATTAGCTTCAGTGTATTGCTGTTATTTTCTTATAAATGTAACTGCTGGTTCACTGATGTGTGCTCTGTACTGAAGGAGCTGGAGCACACAAAGGTCATTGAGCGGCGAGCGGTGCAGGACGCACAAACCCCAGAGGGTCTGAAGAGCAGTGCCGCCCTGCTGGAGGACGGGCAACTGCCGCTCGAACAGAAGAAGAGGAAAATCCTGAGAAACCTGCGCAACCTGGAGCAGGCAGGTGTGGTCACTGCTGCCAACAAATATCAAGACCTCATCAATGACATTGCCAAGGTACTGTACAGCATTTGATCAAAGGCCATACGGATGTTACGCCCGTAAACTAAAGTCTTACATTTCAGGACATTCGCTACCAAAGGCGTTACAGACAGAGAAGAAAGGCTGAGCTTGTGAAGTTGCAGCAGACACTAAGAGCCTTGAACTCCAAAGCAGCCTTTTACCAAGACCAGATGAACTATTATGACACATACATCAAGACCTGCCTAGATAACCTCAATCGCAAGTAAGTATTTTTAATTACATGTGTCTTTGTGCTAATGTATAAAGGTGAATAGAGAATCAGCCACTGCCTTCTTTTTTAAGGAATTCCCGTAGATCAATAAAACTGGACAGCAAAGGAGAGGACAAAGGCAGTAAAAAGTGGAAGCCCCAGTCTCTGAAGTACACAGCAGCACGTCTGCATGAGAAAGGAGTCATTCTGGAGATCGAGGGGCTTCAGACAAACCAGTAAGTACAAAATTACACAATTATTACGTGTTATTGCCATGGGTTTTGCATTGTACTTGACATTCCTTTTAAAAATCCACTTATATCTTACACTGTTCTGTTGGATCAACCCCACCTAAGGCCCACAGCTGCTGGGCCAGTCTCCATTAAGGAAACAACAAATAGTAATTGAGATCAAGATTCAGTCATTTCTAATAGTCAATGATCAGCTTGGGTCCTTTCTAATGGAGAGGTTTACAACTAATTGTCTTGTCAGTAAAAGCATGTGGTTTGGAGGTTTGGAGTTCAGACTTTAGAGGAAGAAACTGTTCTATTTTTTTGGGTTAAATAGCAATGATTAAAAGTCTGTCTTGTTTATGTTTAGGAAAGTAATATTGGAAGCCAAATTTAGTAATTGTAATAATTGGGAAAACATGTGATTGATTAATATCCAGAAGGGAAAAAATATAAATAAAAAACTTGATTTGTCAAATAGCCCATACTTGAGTATATACACTAAAACATGTTTTACTTTTTCTAGGTTTAAAAATGTCATGTTTGACATTTCACCGACTGAAGAAGTTGGGGATTTTGAGGTCAAAGCCAAATTTATGGGAGTGGAGATGGAGAAAGTGCAGCTACATTTCCAAGTAAAAACATTTAGCCCAGTTGTGTTCAGTCTGATATTTGTATTTTCCACTAAAACTTTCCAAATTAAGCTCATTCTCCTGTTTTATGTTCAGGACCTCCTTCAGCTGCAGTATGAAGGTGTGTCTGTCATGAAGATGTTCGACAAAGCCAAAGTGAATGTCAACCTTCTCATCTTCCTCCTAAACAAAAAGTTCTATGGGAAATGAACAGGAAACCAGATAACTATAACTTGAAGGTTGCCTCGTGCTGTTTGTAACTGCTATTTTTTCTCCTACCAGAAAGAAACATATTATTATTGTTGCTCTATGTGTGTTATTGTTTCACCTTTATGTGGTAAACATAATGTATTATGTTTTAAAATGATTTGTAATTCTTTTTTTATGTAAAGACGCTAAAGAAAGTGTGTTTATAATTTGGTTAAGGAATTTTGATTTAACTTCATGAATTTATGTAGTCCACAAGTGCCTTTTAATTATCTTTAAACCCAAATATTTTAATTAATAAAATAAAAAAGCAGAAAAATTGTAATTGTTCTATTATTCTTGTTTAGCATTATCTCATGCAAATTATGAAGCAACAGATAATTTTTTAAGTTGTTGCAATATTTTTAACACCCCTAGAAAAATGATTTGTGTTCCAGTGGGAGGAGTCAGGCTGATATTATGAGCAGCAGTTCTCTTTACAGCCCACAGTTTGAGTCCAAAACTAACCATGCTCATTTACACTGTATTTGGACCTTTGCTGTCACTAGCTCTTCACAACTTTGCTTGTTCGTTCCCAAATGGTAAGTCATTTACCACAATTCATATTTGTATTTACAATTTTTGGTTTATTGTTTAGACATTTTAATTGTAGCACTTTATTTTACAGCACAGTAAGTGGAATAGAAGTGTGGTAAATATAAGTGCAATTGTATGGTAATTACCCATCAAACCTGGAACACATCTGTCACTAAATTAATCATTACTGTTGAATAAACTTATTAACCTTACCCAGTAAAAATCATATTTGTAAACATATTTAATATTTTCTTAGTTATAATATGAATGAAAATGGGCTACAAAATAAATTTTTCCCTCATTGTCTCTGCCACCATGTATATCCACCCAGTTATCATGCAGATATAAAGTTCTGTGATGTATAGTTCTATGTTTGAAATATATCTCTTACACTCTTATAATGATTTCAAATTTCCTTTCTCTCTCCCTCAGGCTCATTGCTCGACCCCAGAACCTTCTCTGGCCACTTTGTGTCTGTCCACGATGACCCTATGGAGTACCTGGACCTGTCTGCACTCGACACTTTGGGGGAGTCCGGTTCTGGTTTGGGCCCGGAGCAGGTTCTAGTGAAAAAACAAGTCCACCATTCCAAAAAAGAGGGGCACTACGTAGTCTCAGAGGAGGCCAAAGAATTCCTCCAGGGTCGTCTGGCAACCCTCTTTGTCCCCACTTTTTACATTTTGGTCTTTTTTGTCAGTGTCCCCCTCAACCTTGTCGCCGTAGTGATGTTTGTGCGTTACATCCGACCCAGGAAACCAGCCGTGATCTACATGCTCAACTTGTCCTGTGCCGACTTGTTCTTTGGCCTGCTCCTTCCCTTTAAGATCTCCTATCATTACCACGGAAACAACTGGATCTATGGCGATTGGATTTGCCGTACTGTGACAGCAGCTTTCTATTGCAACATGTACTGCTCCGTTCTGCTCATCTCCGGCATTGGCGTGGACCGTTTCTTAGCTGTGGTGTATCCCATAAACTCACTAACCTGGAGACGTCCCAAAACTGCCACCTCCGTCTGCATTTCTATATGGCTGCTAGCATTAGTGGGAGTGGCACCTCTGTTTTTCTCTACACAAACTGTCTATTTACCACAACTGGACATCACAACTTGCCATGACGTTCAAGATACACAAAAGCTCCAATCTTACTATCTCTACTTCTTCCCTATTTATGCCACCATTTTCTTTTTCATTCCCCTGGTGCTCACTGTGGTCTGCTATGTGCGGATAGTCCAAGCCCTCACAGCAGCCAATGTCGAGACCAGGTCCAAGAAAACACGGGCAGTCGTCATGACCATCCTGGTGCTAGCAATGTTTGTAGTCTGTTTCACTCCCACTAATATTATCTTGATGGTTCACTATGTGCAGCTGTCCCACATTTCCTCTGACTCTTCCTACCGAGCCTATCTGCTGTCTTTGTGCATAGGGAGTCTTAGCTGCTGCATAGACCCCCTTCTTTACTATTTTGGATCGTCCCAGTGTCAAAGGCAGGTCTTATTCATGTTTGGGAGGAGGAGACATGGGGCATCGAGTACATTCATAACACAAAGTACAAGAAGCAGTGGGTACAACAGCAGCATCCGTAAAGTGGAAACACCGGGAAACGAATACACTTAAAGGCAACATATTAACGGTGCACTATGTAACTTTGCTGGTGGGTGATCTGCTACCTGCTTGTATGGCATTAAAGTTATCTATCTCTATAGAGACAAGCAGGTCATACTGGTAGGTCTAATTACAGGTCAAATCTATGGAGAGGTGACCCTGCATTTCTCAAGGTATAGAATTGAGGAAAAACAAGATACATCAGTATAATGCCATTCTGTGGATCATTCTCGGGAAAGCCATAATATCTCCATGAGACCAGCATGAGGCAGAGCTTCCACCACCACATTGTTACATTGTTACATTGTACAGCTTTAATGGTCCTATATTGCACAAAATTGATTCTTGTAAACTTTAAGCCATGTTATAATGTTGTTACCTCATCAAAAACATACCTGGAGTTGTGTTTTGTTTCGTTTACACATGTTTGACTAACATCCTTTACTAGTCCTTCTACATCTCCAAAGCTCATAATGCTCTGTTCCGCCTTGTAATGTCATATAGTGGTAGTTTTCAAGTTAACAGCTACATTTTAGCTTTAATTCAGTAGAGACTGTCAATTACATTATCCAAATGATTCTAGTGAAGGTGTGTGGACTTTAAAAACACAGTGAAGCACTTCCTGTATTACCACATGCAATCACAAGGTGAGTGTTTTCTGTTTGAGAGAAGAACTCAGCCTAAATCTACAGGGTTTGTGTGTTAAACATGTGTGAATGAAACAAAACACAACTCCAGGTATGTTTTCATGCGGAAACAGCATAAAAATAGCCTAATATGGGCCCTTTAAGTAAAATCAACTTAATAGAGCTTTTAACCATGTTGTAATGGTTTTCCCTCATCATAACACAGTTACTCATAAGTTATCTTTTATTAATTCATGCATGTGAAATAATGTCAAATATGTATCTATGTATGGGATACCATAAGCGTACAGCATATGTATACTGTCAGTACAATCACTGAGGCTGTATCCAGGTGCATCAGTATATTCATTATAGAAGAAAGAAAAAGCACTGTCCAAGTTTTATTTAAGTCATTTTTATTGCTTTCCTGTTTCCCATACATTTCATTTTAATCTTGTCAGTTGCAAAACAACATAAAATCAATGAAACAATAATGATTATGGTGTTTGTTGTTTGTTGAATCGATTGTTGGAGTTGTTGTTTTACTCTGTACTTTCTCTGCCATCTGGGCACAGCTCTGCAATCGTAAAATGTAATTTAGATAAACTTTTTTTACATTCCAAAGTTTTATTAACTCAATCTTTAGTTGCATGCTGCATATCCCTCAATCGATTAAACACTGACATTACTGACCTATTTTACCATCATAGCTGTGAAAGTTCTGTGGGAAATTCAGACACAGGAGTTGTTTCTTGAATATTTCAACATCTTTGGGAACTATTTTCCCACTCCTTGCTGCAAAGAAACTAAAGTTACACCAGTACATGCTCTGAGTTTTTGGTATTGTAAGTCAAGGCAGAGCTGGACTCACTGAACAGTAGGAGGTTTCTCCCAGTTGAATCCATGTTGCGAAATGTGTCTATCCACAGCAGGCAGTCGGAGCACGTCTGCAGCAGGTGTCCTTTGTGGTCCAACAGATTCTCTTCAAAAACACACACTCAAAGTTACTATCTCTGTGTGTTTTTGTCACAGTACAGACATAATGTGCAGAATTTCCACAACAGTAAACTTAAAGGCGTAAGAGGCCTCCGTAAACAACCTTCATTGTATTTTTCTCTCTTTACAAGCTCCAAAAATTGGCAAAAAATGGCAGGTTAGACTACAGAGCTACCTTAAACATATGATTGGTATGATTTTGCAAAAAACATTTTTTTTTTTAACAATTGACAATTTGGGTGAAAAATTTTCATTTTACTTCCTGGTTGGACATGGGCACCAGATGTGACCAATAAGGACTTACCTCATTGGATGAGACTTATGTAGAGGTAATTCCATAACTGTAAACAAATGTTAAAGATGGCCTACACAATAGATATGATTTGACAAATAAAAATATATAACCTTAAGTCAACATAACAAATGTTTAAATTGTCATAAAATGTTTTGTGTGCAAATAGTTCCTGCATTTTCAATGGAATTTTGTGTATTGATGACATTTTCATCTTTTTTCTCTACCTTTCCAAACTGCCACTGGACTAAAACTGTTTGCTGCAGGTACTATCCCATCAAAGTAACAATTAAAGCCGCAAGTGGCGATGATAGCCCTCGCAGGAGCCCCTGCATCACAATTTGAATTGCATCTGCCCCTGAATTGTGACCCGTGTCAATTTTCAATCACTTTTCACTTTACAGTTTTGAGTCACAGCGCCATTCACTTGAATGGGCAGTTCAGATGACCCTAGAGTAAAAAACTGAAAAAATATGAGCATGGGTCTAATTATGTTTCATGATCAGGGGCACATAAAGGAATTTTCAGCAAAATTTTGACAATTTCAGTCAAAGTCATTTTTTTTCTCTCCAGTCCTATTGATGGCGCTGTAGCACTGAGCATTAAGTGTGAATTATGAATTTAATTGGTGTCAGCCAGTGTATAAATGACTCAAATTTCAACCTGGTCGGACTAAGCATTTGATTTTTTAAAAGTTTTTTTTCCCCTTTGCGCCCCTGCTGGCCAACCATGAAAAATGTCTTAGGTTCATAATAAACATTTTTTCTTCCCCTCATGTATAGAATTTAATCCCCAAGTTTCGTACAAATCAGATAATGTTAACGTTTTATGTCTAGGCTAGGGGGCGCTATAGTGTACACTGGTCATATGATTATTAGCAAGTTACATTTAGGCCAGGATCCCACAATTGTTATTCAGATTGAGCTATGTAGGCCAATGTCTGTGGTCGTGAAAAGTCATTAAAGAAACATTAAATGAAGGTGTTTTTCACCAGCGTACTACACAAAAACCCCCAAAAAATTAGAACTTTTGAATGTGAAGGTGTCTATATATGGCCAAATCTGAGCTCATTTGGACCAAAAACCTAGGACTAGATATGTTTTATGAACACACTGTCAAAATGGGAGTGGATTTTTGATCCAATTTGGCCGACTTCCTGTTCATCATAGAGCAGTGCTTCCATTCATTTTTATGCCTGCCTAATGGAGCTCTATCACTGCTCCAAAGTTTGTGAGCTTATGCCAAAATTTGCTCGTCTCCTTGCCCATACGGGTCCACTTCTAGGCGGCGCTGTTGGGTAGTATTGTGAGTACCATATAAAATATTGTTATAAGAATTAAGTTAGCACTAAGCTGGTTCACTCTGCCAACTTTAGTGCATTTCTGTTCATGTTTAGTGGGTCTGTCCCTCTCTATTGCGTGATTTGAGTCACAGTGCAATTCACTTTGAATGAGAGCTTTGGAGGACTTTAGAGGCCAAACTGTACAAAACAGGGCATGGGTCTAAGCCAATGGTATTAGCTTTTCTGATCAGGGGCACATAACAGGATTTTCTGGAAAGTTTCACCAATTAATGTAAAAGTATTTTTTTTCTTCCCATTGTAATCTTTGTGCGTTCCTATAGGTGGCACTCTAGCATTGATCATTGTGTTTGACATGTCACTGTAATCAGTGGCAGCCAGTGTGGAAGTGATTGAAATTTCAACACGCTCAGACTATGCATGTGCGTGCAAGTTTTTTAAAAATGTTTTTTTAGGAGTCTTTGCGCCCCTTCTGACCAACTGTGAAAAATGCCCCATATCCATAATGCATGGATTTTAATCCCCAAGTTTTGTACAAATCAAATAATGTTGCCATTTTCATATGCGCAATAGTCTATTATATTTGAGCCAGGAGGATCCATTAGTGATTGAAATTTGAGGTCAGGCCAGTGCCTGTGTCCGTGAGAAGTCGTCAAAGAAACAGGAAATAAAGATGTTTTTCACCGGCGTGCTGCGCAAAAACCGTAAAGAGCATCCCAGAAAAAAAATGATAATTTTTGTAAATCTATGTCTCTCCATGTGGCATGTCAAACCTGAGCTCATTTGGACCAAAAACCAAGGAGTTGATTGTATGAAACCAAAGGCAGACAAAGTGACAACAGAATTTCAATCCAATATGGCCGACTTCCTGTTCATCATAGGACACTGCTCCAATTCAACTTTAGGCTTGTCTCATGGAGCTCTATCACTGTTCTGAATCTCATGAGCCTACTCCACAATGTTCCTGTTCCCACTCCCAATGGCGTCCAATTTGTGGTCGTGCTGTTGAATTGGAACACGTCGGGCATTTTATAACATTTTTTGTCGGGCCGGTCATTCCTATTAACCCCATGTGAGACTTTTTGTCAATGTTCAGGGGGTCAAAAATGCATCTATTTGGTAATAATAATAATAATAATCATAATCATCATCATCATCATCATAATAATAATACGAAGAAGAAGGAGAATAAGAACAAGAAGAAACCGACCAGGAACTGGCTCGGGCTAATTATAAAAGCATAAAAACCTGATAGACTTTTTAAGTTACTCACTGCGAAACGTGACATACTGTCCTGAGACTGTGATATTGACCTCTCCGTAGACACAGCGAGTACTGATGGACATAAACAAGTGAAATCACAAAACTCATTTCAATAAATTCAATACAAACTCACAAGAAATGGTCTCCCCATCGCAGAGTCACTGTCTGGTTGTCAGAGGTGAGGACCACATCGATCCAGGAACTTTTCATGGAATCCAGAGCTTTGTGATATGGAGTAGGGTCACCAGCACCCATCACATAAATCCATTTACCCGATACCTGCAAAAAATATGCTTCAACTGTGAATGGATTTAGCAATTTCAGGTAACTAACAGACTTACCACTTGAGGATTTTCAAACACAAATCTATTTAAAAGTACGCCACAACTCGGTGATGATGCAACACCGAGTGAAGTGACCATCAAAAGCACAATTGCGACACAACAGGCTCCCATGTTTGGAAGAGAATGAAAATAATTGAACAGAACTGGATGCTTGGTCACTTTATGGGCGGTCAAGAGGCGGGGATCAACAGTTTTTTGTTTTTTGTTTTATTTTTTAAAGTGGTACTCCAATTCTGCTTAATATTAGATATTTTGGATTACAGACAAAAATGTTAAAATGGGCTGGGCTGTAGTATCTTAAAGTACATTTGATTAACCAGATGAGTTTGGGTTGTTTTTACTTACATATTTGTATTTGGCTTCTATGAGACCTGTCATGTGTGGTGTCCACCTTCTGCTTGTCATCACGGAGACTGTTGCTTTGCCTGTAATTTTCCACAGTATGACATTAAACTTTCCTCTCCTGCTTTCAGTCAATTTCAGGTGTTAGTGCTTTGAAAATCATGCATTATTAATGCGAGTGGGATCACCTCTCTACAGATTCAACTTGTAACTTGGACTGGTGGTATCACCTACTTGTCTCCATGGAGATAGATATGTTTAATGTCAATCTAGGCAAACTAAAAACATCTTTATGGAGACAAGCAGATGGCAGAATCGCCATCAAAAAATGTATAAATCATTTCAGTTAACAACACCGTTAACTCACATAAATTAATTGCATTATTTCAAATTGGAGTTTAGCCTTTTAGTTTTAGTTACTTTGGCCATATATATATATATATATATATTATATACACACACACATATACATATTTATTTATTTTTTCACATTGTCTTTGCTTAAGGTCATAGACTGGAAGTACACTATGTTTTATGTAACTTTTCTGGCAGAGGAGCCGTGCGCTTGTCTCCATGGAGATGTTGTTCTTCTGCCTTGAATGTTCCACAGTATGGGATTGGACTCGTCTGTCTCCATGGAGGCCAGCAGGTGTTGCCACCAAGCTACATTACAGGTCAAATCTGTGAAGAGGCTACCCCGCTCACGGTAAGAATGCATGTTTTTCCTGTGCATTTCTTTAGCCACAAAAATACCTGAGTTGAATAGATGCAACATTGAATGCCATACAATGGAACATTCCAGTTGAAACAATAACATCTCCAGGAGGACAAGTGGATGGTGGACCCTCCAGAAAAGTTACATAGTGCACCTTTAAGTCTAAACCTAAACACATCCCGTCTAAATTTTGTTCTTTCTTTTGCCTTTCCTGCTAGTGCTCTTCAGTGTTTCCATGTGACAAACAGGGCTTTTGTTCTGTCTCTGGGAACAGCACTGAGTTAAACTGACATGAAAAGAGCTGGGCGAGATTTGTGGCTCCATTTGCAAAGCATCTGGCATCATGTGACGTTCCCAAGTTAAAAAAAAAAAACTAAACAAAACTGTTTTGAACAAAGACAAAGTATTTTATTTACCAACACAAGGTTGCTAACATGTGACTAGAATGTAACAGGTCAAATGTGAAACTTATTCAGTCTTCTGTAAAGAAAGTGACAGATTACAGACATACATTGCATATTGGTCAATGAATGAAATAAAACTACATTGTTCTAATTGGTTCACTTGGCAGGTGCCTGTGTGGGTGCTGGGTTGCCCTCTGCTGCAGAAGTTGCTGCTTCCCTCTGATCTGGGCAAAGCTCTAAAATGTTTAACAGAGAAGACATAAGTAAGATGCACAACAGGAGGTCCAAATATAATGGAACTTTTGCCTTACCATCTGTTCCAAAAAAGTACTCGGGGAGGAATTTCAGACACTCTGCCTGCTTCTTAAAGGTCTCCAACTCGGAAGGCTCCAGTTTGCCAGTACGTGCTTTGAAAAAATGGGAGTTAAAGGAGATTGTATTTTATGTGTTTTGTAACATTAAAGATTGACTTACTGAAAAGGAACAGGTAGCGTCCCTTGGAGTTTCCATCAGGCAGAAGAGTGGTGTCCTCAGACAAGAGACAGTCAGCACAAGTCTCATAGTACTTCCCCTCATGGTACGAAGTGTGGCCATTAATATTAACTGCAACAAATACAGTTTTAGCCAAATAAGCTAAACATATTGATGAACAAGTCCATCTCTAATTTTGTTGAGTTGTAGAGTGTATGTTTTTCTTTTTCATTTTCAAATGTAAATTATATTGATCAAACTTTAATGCTATTTCTTTATTTCTTTATTTCTTTATTTCTTTAGATCAGTCTATCACAATGCCTTATTTTTTCTTCATTTTTTTCTTCTTATTTATCACAAAATGAATCTTAACATTTCTGAGTTAAAGGTGCACAACGTAACTTTTCTGGAGGGGGTCACCTGCTCCATGGAGGTCTTATTTTTGTTGTCTAGAATGTTTCACAGTATTGCTTTAAATGCCACCAAACCGAGTTACTGGTCAGATCTGTGGAGAGGTGAATTCAGGCGCTCGCAGTAAGAATGCATGTTTTTAAAGAGATTTGTACAGCAATTAAAACACTCCGAATTGAACAAATGCAAGTTTCCATAGGTACCATCTACCAGAAAAGTGACATAGTGCACCTATAGATATTAAACAACAAAGATCTGAGAAGAAGCTCCTAGATGCTTACATGTGGTGTGAAATGTCATTCCAGATATGGTGGCGTTGGTCAGACCCTGGAGGCAGGTGTCATCCTTTCTCCTGTACAAGAATATAAATAATAAATATCTGATAAACAGTGAGGAGCTATAAGTCTACAGCTTGTGCACTTACATCCGATCAGCCCAGTAAACCGTCATGTGCTCATTGTCGGGATGAGCCGAAAGTTCAACCAAAGACGTCTTTACAGAAAACAGGTCCTCTTTGAGCTCTTCTTTGTCCCACGACGCAACGTGTAGCACCCATTTTCCATAGATCTATCACCCAAAAACAGCACAAATTGTATAAAAAAAAACATAGCATTCCTTTCAGGTGTTCCTCCTGATACTCACAGGACTGTGGCTGTCCAGGACCAAAGGCTTGACGAGGTTCTTACATTCTGGTTCAGCTGTAGCTCGCAGAAAGACCAGAGCCAGAAGAGAAATGTACAATTGTGGAGCCATGATCACAACAGCGGGATGCCCCACACCACACTGTTCTCTCTGCTCCGGGCGCCCCAAAACTCCAGAACTTTGGGAAACGGTGGGATGGTCCTACAGCACATGCGCCTCCTCTGGCCTTTCACATCCACTCCACAGGGTTATTGTGCCCAGAATGTCTCCTTACATAACAGCCATCTGTCCCTGTGAGAGAGGGGAGTAGGGGCCTCCTCCAAAATGAATCTTTTTAGAGGTCCAAAAACAAACAAATAAATAAACAAATAGGGAACCGTTGTGCAATTTGAAATAAAGGAATATAGTCTTAAAGGGACACTGTGTAACTTTTCTGCACCTGTTTGTCCTGGTCCCCCTATTGATGCGAAGATCACACAGGCCCCCTCTACTAATAATTTACACAATATGTAAAAGAATATGTCATGTTTTCTCCTTATGTTTAAATTTATATGCTAAAACAATACATTCCTGTGGGCGAAATAGTAATATAAACAAATATAAACAAATATCTTATGTAGGTTATGTAAGTTGATTTAAAACTCAGTTGTTTTTGTTTTGTCATTGTGTGGACAACCTTTGGGGCCCCCCCGCAATGCTTCTGAAGCCCCCCAGGGGTCCCCGGACAGGAGGCCTGTAGTACACTCGTATCTTGTATTTATTTAATTATTATTGCTCAAAAATACCTTGAAAAACATGCATTCTTATTGTGAGCAGGGTCGCCTCTACACAGATCTGACCTGTAACTTGGCCTGGTAGTTACATAAGTTTGATGCCTTACTGTGGAACATCTCTATGGAGACAATTAGGAAGGGGGGGCTCTACCAGAAAAGGTAGTGCACCTTTAACTACAGGTTACACAGCAGCCAAAAAATTCAGGGATCAGCCATTTTCATTTATTTGTGACCATCCTGATCTCAAACAGATTTTGAAAACACTTCTGTTGCACACTTGAGCAAGACACTTTATTGTATAGAC
>KN486516.1:12663-25019 GCA_000787095.1 Periophthalmodon schlosseri
AATACTTTTATTTTTACTCTTAAAGTACATTTTTAAACAGGTACTTAAATACTTTTACTTAAGTTGATTTTTTTCATGTGATACTTTTACCTTTACTTGAGTAACTTTTTTCCTCTGTATCTGTACTTTTACTTAAGTAACAAAATTGAGTACTTCATTCACCACTGTTTATCATCTATTCACTTCATATATCGAACTTCAAAGTGTGCTATCGTGACAGGGACGGGTCTACAGATACCCTCCCCAAAGTCAGCTCTCCGAATGACACCAAACCAGCGACGGCCCACAATGCATTGCAGCCTGCTATAGAAACAGAGTGGCATGTCTATGTGTCAGTTCTGTGTGCTTCCTCCTGAATACAGAGAGACGGGCTTCACCGAGGCTCACGTCTAAAATCAAAACTCGATATGTTTTATTGTTGTGCCGCCTCGTCTTCCAAAAGACAATACTCTGTTAGTTATTTCTTGTGCAGTGACTAGCGCAGGCTGTGGTCTCACACTTAATAATCCAGAGTTATTTTTATAGTGACAAGATTCGGCTGTCAGCGGGCTCTGTGCTGCTGTGCTTCAAACCCGGCTCTATATGGCTTTGTGTTACTGTTGTGCTGTTCAAAGAAGTTATACATTTTATGACTTAGCGTCAGAGAATAGTGTTTTTATTCCAAAGATTTAAAGCTCAATTTGACAAGCCCCAGTTTACTTTTTCCAAACCTCATTCAGAATCTAATGTCTATAATAATGGTAAGGTTCTGAAAAATTGGTAACGTTAAAGGAATATCAATATATCGTATCGTTTGATTTAATATCGACATCGTGGGCTGCTGTATCGATATATTTTTTTGTATATTTTACCAAATTATTCTGTCACAGCGCTATAGCTATGTGGCTTGTTTAGAAGAAAGTAACTTGTTTATTTAGAATATTTAACATTTGATTCACTGTTTTGATGATCAGAGTAGGTGTATTTCATATTAGCTTTGCACACGTAGTGGTTTAACAAAGTATTTTAGTATCACAGTTGTTTTAGTAGATAAGTTGTGATCCTTCAGAGCCGTTAAACTGCACATGTCCCTGTACATGTAAATGTGGAGCTCGTATAAACTGTGGATGAATAATATTGACCAATGGAACAGTTTGATGTGTTTTTCTAGTTAATCACATGCATTAAACAAAATGCACTTTATGTTCATTCATCTTCAATAAATGGAAGATAAAGGCACTATTAATGTTTAATTTTTGAGAAAATGGGGCTGATCATTAATGTGGAGCTCGTATAAACTGTGGATGAATAATATTGACCAATGGAACAGTTTGATGTGTTTTTCATTCATCTTCAGTAAATGGAAGATAAAGACACCATTAATGTTTATTTTTTGAGAAAATGGGGCTGATCATTAAGGGTCATGAAAGCCTTTATTTTTCACTGAATCGCATCAAATCGGTTTGAAATGTATCGTATAGTATCGAATCGAAGTACTATATCGAGATATGTATTGTATCGTCTCCTATGTATCGAGCTATGTATCGTATCTGCAAAATCTTAATGATACCCAGCCTTGGTTAAAGGTGCTGTACCTGATTTTTACCATCTTTAAAACATTAAAAACAGAACTAGTTCATTTTAAACCATTTGCAGTCGTCCAAAGTCATTCCTCATTTCCCTTATGCATTCTGAGCATCATAATTATTCAGCGCAATGAGTTTACAAGCACATTTTTAACAAACAATTAGCATGCTAACACACACTTCCTGATTAACACTTTATAATTGGATGCAGATGGCACGCAGCGGACATATTTTAACCTCAAGGGCTGTTTATACAGTATATCTGTTTTGTTCTCTCAAGACAAGTGAGTTTTAAAGGTCCTGTATTACACAAAATTGACTCTTGTGAACTTTAAGCCATGTTATAATGTTGTTTTATCCTCAAAAACATACCTGGAGTTGTGTTTAGTTTCATTCACAACCTTGGATTATTAATTTTTGTACATCTTCAAATCTTAAAATGCTCTGTTCCACCTTGTGATGTTATGTAGTGGTAGTTTTCATGTTAACAGCTCCTTTTACCTTTAGTTCAGTAGAGATGGGCAGTTCCTGGGTTGAAATCATCCAAATGATTCTACTGAAGGTGTCTGGAATTTAAAAACATAGTGGAGCACTTCCTGTATTACCACGTGACATCACAAGGTGGAGTGTTTTCTGTTGGAGAGAAGAACTCAGCCTAAATATGCAGGGTTTGTGTTAAACATGCGTGAATGAAACAAAACACAACTTAGAACATAGATCAGAAAATAGCGTAATATGGGCGCTTTAATCCACATAGAATGAAAAAAACATAACTTAGAACATAGATCAGAAAATAGCGTAATATGGGCGCTTTAATCCACATACATTTCACTTCAAACTGTACTTTTGTATTTTGAATCTTAAAATACCAAATAAGAATACTTACTCAGTGTGCTCGCTTGCGCCTCACCGCTGAATAAAAAACCATGACACACATACACAGCCTCCCTCTCCAGTCTTTCACACTTCACCTTGAGTCTTTCCCTCCTCTCTCATCCTCTGCTTGTCACCTGAGAACAAAATGACCCGATACGAGCCCTGGGGTCTGATATGACGCTGGAGATGTGAACATAGCAAACGCGTCTCCTCAGGACAGAAGACAAGATGGCAAAAAATGATTCTCTAGGCAAATTTTTTTAACGAGTAACACGTGTATGTATATAGCTTCAACTTTGTAATGGTCTAGATGGATTGTAAGAGTTCCCATATTGTGCACAATCTTTTGCAATGGCATTTTAGACGTGTTTATTTCAGTGAGGCATCGTAAATGGACAGGAGGAGTATTTGTGTATTTGTGTATTTGTAGGAGTGTATTTGTATGGACTGCACCGTGTTGTATTTTCCACACTATAAGTCGCTCCGGAGTATAAGTCGCACCAGCCAAAAAATGCATAATAATGAAAAAAAAACATATATAAGATGCACTGGACTATAAGTTGCATTTTTGGGGGAAATTTATTTTACAAAATCCGAGACCAAGAACAGACAGGCAAGTTATAATAATAACAATAAAATAGAGAACAACAGGCTGAATAGCAGTACAGCACGCTAACGTAACACATTTATATTTATTCAGCTACATGAAGCATAGACAATGAACTGAATACGTGTCTGGTATGTTAACGTAAGATATTAATAGTTAATCAGAACTAAAAAATAAAAAAACAAGCTAACAAGTTTACCAAACTCTCCGATCTCACTCCAAATCACTAAATCCATTGAATTCTTCATTCTCGATGTCGCTTCTGAACAACTCCGCCAACTCCGGAGGAAGTGCCGTGTAGTAGATACTGGTACATAAGCCTAGAGCGCCCTTGCGCAGTTGTCAGTGTGACAGTAACAAAGATGTGAAACTATATATTTTAATAATTTCACATATAAGTCGCAATGTGAGTATAAGTCGCACCCCCGACCAAACTATGAAAAAAGTGCGACTTATAGTCTGGAAAATACGGTAGTTCCAAACAAGATCTGCTCTGAAATTTGTGTGAAAGTGTTGTGAAAATGATCTGGTCCGGTTGACTGAAGTTGTATGAACTTTAAAAACATAAAGGAGCAATAAACCCACTTAATGGCATTATGCAGTTGGACCAAGTGTTTCGCTTAAATGAAATGAAATACAACTACAGGTGTTTTTGAAGAGGAAACAACATCAAGACTTGACTAGAAGCACAAACAGTTTTAGCATAGCCTCTGTTTGTAACGTTTATCGTGCAAAGCATTCTTTAAACTGGTCAGATGTTCCTACATGGTTAAAGTAGCTGCTTAGCTCACACATGATCTGAGGTTTAAAGTGAATATTAATTGAATAAACATTACACAGACTAGATGTGCTTTAGTCAGATTGCACTGGATTTGTGTCAAGTAGGATTTTTCGGTTTGGCTGCTGGGTGAGTTGGCTACACTAAGGCTGCGCTCACACTGGCCCAATCGATCCATGCCCAAGCACGAATGAGACTTGGCCCGGTTGGAGGAGGTGGGCCAAAGCACAGAGGACAGAGGATAACAGGAAAAGTGAATGAACTCTGCTCCAAAACTCAGTGAATCCATGCTCACCTTCAATATTTACCATAGACTGTATATATAAATGGACATAGCTAACCTGCTAGCCGCCGTGTTCCAAATGGAAAGTGATCATGAGCGGATTTCCGGCTCCAAAAACTGTCACCCCTCTGTTTGTAACTGCTGCTGTCAGACTCGTCATTTTGGTCTTAAAATGTTCGTATTAACCCGCTCTACATACCCTGGTTTTTTTATTTCGCTATTGTGTACGTTAATCAAGATATAAACATTAATAATGCTCCACACTTTTGTTTAATCCATAAACTCACAGAGGAGTATCACAGCAGGACTCATATCTGCCTCACTGTTTGAGAGGTATTTCTGCCGCTGGTCCTATTTTCTCCGCTAAAGCGTTAGCACTGTTGCGCGACATATAAACAAACAGCGCCGTGTGATGACGTCACCGGGGCGCGGCTCGGGTTGTGCAGGTCAGAGTGTGGGACATAGAACCCTGCACAATCAGGCTTGAGCACAGCATGGTTCAAAATTCATTTCCATTCAATTTATTTTTGTAAAGCCCCAAATCACAACAGCAGTCGTCTCTTAGGGCTGAACATGAGAATTGATTTAACCAACAGAAAGTTAGAAAATCAACAATCAAACAGAAACAGACAAGCAAATGGAGAAGTGTCCCAGAGCGCCCCCTGTCCTCAGACCCTCCTCCTGCAGGAACCGCTGTCCCAGAGCGCCCCCTGTCCTTAGACCCTCCTTCTCGGCAAGGAAAAACTCAAAAAAACCCAGTGGGAAAAAGAGAAACCTCGAGGAGAACCACAGTGAAGGAGAGATCCACTCCCATGGACTAAACCAGGACGGGCAGCTGTGTCCAGAACTAATGCGCAAAAGTCCTGGTGCGAACGCGACCTTAAATATTTGTGTTTACGATCTTTATGAACCTAAATCACACAGACAGAACTCTACACGCCCAACGAAAGCAGTGTTTTTGCAAAAGAAATAAACCCTGATTATTTGTTTGAAGTTCCAGCACATAAATAAAAGTTAGTGACATTTCCTGGTGCCAAAAATACACGCGAGGAGCACCGTCTGATTTAGTATTCTGGGCCAGAGGAGGAAAGGCTAAGCACATTCATCTGAGCAACCTCAAGTGGATCTCTGACATTCTCATTTTTATTATCAACAGCAGCACACCTCAAAACAAAGAGATGTGTTCAGGCTGTAGGCGCGGCGTCTTTGTGTAAAGTTTGGTTTTGAATACAAGCTAAAAAGAAAGTTGGGGCACAGTCTGTAAATAGGAGAAGATAATGATTTATTCTGAGATGTATTTCCACAGGTAGAGCACGCACTGGTGTTGTGTTGCTTCAGATTTGTGCTCAGATGCTAAATAATGTCTCTCCCTTTGTGTTATAGATGTTCCTGGCATTCATACACTGTTAAAAAAAAAAGCCTTAAAAGTAATACTAATATAATCGTTGTATGGGGCACTTCGCTCTAGACCACAGACTGTATAAAGAAGTGGACTAAGTGAATGTGACGTTACCCATAGTGTTCACTCCAGTCAAATGAAGCTCATCGAGGCTAGAGCAGTTCTAGGGGCCAATTTGGAGCAACACTGTCAATCACGACACTGTCAATCAAACCTGTTGCTAACGCTAGCGGGAGCAACCTCGGGGACAGAAGGCGCTTGATTTGTCTGGTATTGACGTTCATATCTTGATTTACGGACATAATAGCGAAATAAAAATACCAGGATCATGTAGAGCGGGTTAATACGAACATTTTAAGACCAAAATGATGAGCCTGACAGCAGCAGGTTACGAGAGAGGGTCCACAGCGTAAAGCAAACTGGAGCCAGAGTCGATGGAACCAGAGGTCTAGATCCATCAGGGTCGCAGCCATGATCCTGTCAGTCTGCCTTAAGGCGGCTGTGGCACGTTACCATCTCCAGTGTGTGAGTTTCAGACGTCTGCAACTCTGTGTGAACAATATGGACAAAATAATAAGCATTTTCTTGAGAGACAGATTAGGACTTCGTTTCTGTCTGTTGCCTTTAAGATGTGAATGAAATTATCTGCTTCTGAAAGGTCACACTTCACTATGACTGGTTAAATCCAGCGGTCACTCACCCCAAGAGGCTGACCAACTGGAGAAGTTGGTGGGAAAAAGTCTGTTTGAGGAGACGGCTGCATTAAATCAGACCTATTCTACAAAATGAACTTTTCAGAGCTTTTAACCATGTTATAGTTGTGTCTTCTCATTTACCCACTCAGAGTTGTATTTGGAGTGATTCATGTTTGAGTAATTTTTAATCTTATTTTCAAGATGCCATTTTGCCGATCAACTCCTGTTTTCACCTCCACCGGCACACGCCCACTGTGACGTACGCACTTTGTTCTCCAATTTTATTTTCTTAATCGTTGATACTCGTAGGATTCAGCAGCGCCGCGTAGTCGTTTTAGTACAAATGAAAAAAATCCACTGCTCTCTAGTGTGATGTGCAGCTGTCCATAGGGGGCGCCAACAGCGACGCGGCACTTTGTTGTGATGACGTTTACGGCGACGTCAGCTCCCACTGGGCACCTCAGTTTTCTAACGCAGAAGTCAGCGAATTTGTTTCTTTTATTAAGTTGTTTTAGATGAATATTGTGATTTAAAATGTGCAAATTATAACATAGTGATCCACGGGTGTCAGAGATTATAACTGTACAGCAGACACAAGCACAATAGGGCTGATTTACAAAGAGAAATAATTAATCGTAATATGACCAAAATGGTAGATGTCACAGGAGTGAGATCACCAGCCACAGCACATGAAAAGTTAAGACTGCATTTTACAACTAGTTAAATAAATGACTTTGAATTTGAGTTGGTTTTGGACAGAGAAGAGCCTTTTGGTGAGGCAGGCCTGATTTGGTGGAGTGAGTTTGGCTCAGACACAGCTGCTTCATAAACACTGCAGCCTCCTGTAGCTCACAGTTTGCTATTTCAATTCTGTTCCGTTTGACCACTGGACACTTTTCACTTTCGCTCCAGTCCATTTTAAACGAGATTTTTCTCAGAGAAGACAGCTGTGTTTTTCAAATTCAGATTCAAATTTGTATGAAAATGAAAAGATATATATTTAGACACATTTGAAGTCATGCAGAGTGCAGCTGAACCATTTGGGGAAAGTATCTGATTGGAATTTTTCCGACAAGCATTCCGATTGGGATTAGGTTTGCAATTCCGACACTGAAATAGGCCCATGAACTGACAAACTAATACAAGAATCACAGAATGTACAGATCTAAACTCACAGCCTGGATAAAGAAGTGGACTGAGTGAGTGTGACATCACCCACAGCGTTCGTCTCCAATCGAATGAAGCTCATCGAGGCTAGAGCAGTTATAGGGACTAATCTGGAGCCGAGTTCCATATTTGGAATTCCGACTGTGAGTATCATAGCAACGGAAGAGCCAATCTGGAGCAAAGCTGTTGAAGGTAACACCTCTCCCCGCCCACACCGCTGGTTTGGCAGGAAGCGGGCACTTAGCAACGCTGTCAATCAAACCTGTTTCTAACGGTAGCGGGAACGACCTTTGGAAAGAAAGAAGCCTGATTTGTCTGTTATTAATGTTCATATCTTGATTCACGGACAAAATGGAGAAATAAAAACACCAGGATCATGTACAGCAAGTTAATACGAACATTTTAAGACCAAAATGACGAGCCTGACAGTAGCAGTTACAGAGAGAGGGGCCACAGTTTTTCAATGTAAGGTAAATTGGAACCAGAGTTGATGAAGCCAGAAGCGCACCCATGATCACTTCCTATTTGGAACGCAACCACTAGAGCGTTAACTATGTCCATTTATATATACAGTCTGTGTCTAAACTTCAGGGCTGCCAGTTTTTATCCAGAAAAGACCAGATATTTTGTTGTTTGTGGAGGAAATAGCTATTTTCAGCCTTTCAGATTTGCTAACTGTGTCCATTCAAACTGTAATTTCTATTTGATTGTGATTAATCTCGTAGCCCTGATGCAGTGTCCAAGTTTGAGAAAACCAGACCACATGTTTGTGCTGTGTCCTTTGACGTGTAACGTAACCTGACGGCTCATTGGTTGACCTTCACTGGGAGCGCTCCATGTGGATTTATATCATAATGGTGTTCTCCTGTCGGGGGATGTGCCAAAAATAAAAACGTCGCGATCTAAACTTTGGTTGATCTCGATGATGAGACCAGTGCATTTCAATGGGCAGGTCTCCGGCCAATTGTGTGTCAGTTTGAGCGTGTGGTGGTGAAGAGAAGTCGCTCTCTTGTTTAGGAGGAAGCTCTGGGTCATGGCCACAGTCTCTTCATGTCTCCTCAAATAGTGCGAAAGATCGATACATCTCAATCTAAACTTCGATCTCGATGAGGCGAACACATTTTAATCAGCAGGTCTCCAGCCAATTGTGTGTCAGTGTGAGTGTATGGTACTCAACTTTGTCTCCTCGCGTGTCATTTTTACTCAAGTTTGTACTTAAATCTGCCCAATCTGACAAAAAATCCAGTGCTTCCTTCCCTCCTGACTCTGTGTGCGGTTTCGTCTGCCCTCGCTCCCTTCCTCCCTCTCTCTGATAAAGACGCAGCTCCTCACCTTCTCTCCTCTTTGTCTCCTCTTGTGCTTTTTATCATTATAATCCAAGTTACGCAAAGTAAACGTCTATTTCCTCACAGTTGATGAGAGTAACTTAAGACATAACTTAGCTCACTGACATCGCTCATGTTTCTGTCGCTAGCGGTAACGTGCGTGTGCTTTTAGGCTTAACCTATCGAACAAACTCACTCCAAACTTTTCTCTGGAAGTATCGGCCCTATCAACACGAAATAAACACTGCAGTGACCCTGGTCTTTATGCCTTAAGTCCACCTGTCTATGTTTACAATAAGATGGAAGGATGGATCGAGCAATATTGATATAGATCAAAACAGTGTTGTTTTTTTGTTTTTTTTCCATATTTCACAAGTTTTGCCTTAAATCTGCACAATCTGCCGTCTGCCCCCTCTCCCCTCTCCCTCTCTCTGATCCAGCTCCTCACCTTTTCTCCTCTTTCTCTGCGCTGGTGCTTCATCTTGTTATAATCCAACTTACGGAAAGTGAACGTCTAATTTCTCACCATTTGTGAAAGTAACTTAAGAAAGAATTTAGCGCACGGACATCGCTCATGTTTCTGTCGTTAGCGGTAACGTGCGTGTGCTTTTAGGCTTTATATTTTGTACAAACTCATTCCAAACTGGATTTCTCCAGAATTGGTCCCATCAACACGAAATAAAAACTGCAGTGATCCTGACACCCTGCTCTATACCTGAAGTCCACCTGTCTGATTTTGGATTCGATTCGATCTTAAAACATAATCTTTTTTCCCAAATCAATCAATCAAACTTTATAGAGCCCTTTATGCTCAAATATGTCTTTTGCCTTTCGAGCTATTATTTAATTTTAAAAGATATGTTTTCTCAGTGTTATAGAGTTGTTAAGTGATTATGTCACTTCCAGGTCCGACCACAAGCTTCACAGCTGATTTCTAGCTTTGTTTTTGTTCCTTATTCATCAAACAAGAGACAGTTACCTTTCAAAAGTGTGTGTTTAACCACCCATCGTATCAATTGTGTAAATAAATTGTAATAATCTATCATAACAGGATTAGCAGTGTGTGTATCTCACTAACTGCCAGTGCTTTCTAATAAAACCAACACAATATAAGAACATTCAACACATTAAACAATGAAATAAAAACTGATTGTATAAAGTGTCACTGCATTACTAAGTGTTAAAAGCCTGTCTAATAAATAATAAATAATAAATACGTTTTGAACCTGGATTTAAACAGGCCAAACTTTGTGAGCAAGACAGGAATTCAGTCAAAAAGGTAAACGCAAGGCCGTTAAGAGCTTTAAAAACAAGCAAAATTTTAAAATCAACTCTAAAAGAAACTGGATATCGCCCTAATCCTGTCAAACACAAGCGTGAATCAATCCTCGCTTTCTCTCCATTATCGCATATTTATGACATGATGGTGGCAGGCTGCAGTGTAGCCGTAAGTCAGTCCATAATGTGGCGGGATCCTGTGTAAATCTCCTGTAGTTGCATAGTGATGTGTGCTTTGTGCTGATAGTGGCTGTTGTGAAGTGCTGAGCGAGCGCATCGGAGACAACAGGGTCCACATCAGAACACACTGCAGATTGATGAGAATGGGAGAGAGACTGGGATTGGCTAAGGCTCGGGTCTGAGGAGCCACGTGCTGTACTCACGCAGGGCCACGTTCTCGCGGAAGTGCTGGAAGAATCGTGTCATTACGTTTAGAATATGGGATCTCAGCCTAAAATGTTTGTGGAGTTGAGTATCTCGTGTCTGGGTGAGTCCAGACAAACACATATAGTTACAGTGAGTTATAGTCCAGTTTGGGATTCCTTCAGGATCAGGGCTGTTAAAAAAAGAACCCAGATGCTAAAACTGCACCTTGCATGGACTGATTTGAGAATGTGTTGAGTACTTTTAAAATGAGATGAGTTTTAACCTTTCCTGAGTTGGTAACATTAAAGAAACCACTATTAGATTAAAAGGGGGCGTGGCAAAAGCTCTCAAAACTATTTATCTCCATATCTGCGTTTCCACAGGGTTTGTTTGGAGCAGATTGTACCGATTGTGCCGCAAGTGACTCCACCGTCTAAAGTGAACTGTACTGCCTCGTTTGAGGGTCTGACCCTGGGGGTTCTAGCTCCCCGGACGGTCTGGGGCCAGTACAGTATAGCTCTGGGGCGTGGCAAACGACCAAACGAGATGATTGGACAAGAGAGAACTCAGAGTCAGGTGAAAACAAGACGTCAAAAAGCAGATATAAACATAACATAATAATCCCTCACCAAATTCTGACCTGATCTTGTGATAAACCTCTGTATTTCCAGCGATGCCAACTTAAACGTTGAGCCGACCTGCTCCACAAAACGAAGCTAGCATGCAGCTAACACCTGTTTCCTGTTTATCGACGCAGCACTCACGTATAAAAATCGAACATATTATATTTCCAGAACATAATGCATCCCACATGAGCCAAACCCGCTGCATTACATAAAGAGAGGCTAAAATGGGGTGTTCAGTTACTAAACGTGTTTTTGTGAATCGCTGAGGTTGGGCCTTATAACGCAGATACGATTTAGATTTTATTTATGAAGAAAACCCGAGTGTTTGGGTGGCATCAGTGTCTCACGTAGCAGAGACGTGCCCCTGGACCCGGAGCCGTGCCCGGGGCGCGGAAACACAACTGGGCTGGAGGGAGCCGCACCAAACTGACCCACTCCGAGGCCCCGTGATAACCGTGCCAATGGACAACAGGCTTATGTAAATGACCCAAACTGCACCCACAAGACGACAACTGCACGGGAGCCCATGCAAAAACGATTTATAAAACGGTACTTGGAAAAAGGCAACTTAAACTGAGGATTCTCTCCCCGATCTTCAGCTAACTCAAGTCATTCCTTCTGTTTTCTGCTGCTGTCCCATATAAACCGAAACAATAATCCCTTGACAAAAAGGCATTTTGGTTGACTACATCATCAGCTCTACTTATCTGTCAATCATGTCAACATTTCACCTCATTTGAAATCTTAATTTAAAATCTCTGCCTTTGGAGTCTGGACCCAGATAAGAGTGCTTCTATTCCCAGAGTAACGCTTTGCCCATTGAGCCTAAATATTTATAACAAATGTAAAAAAAAACACGGTGTGACGCCTTGCTGACCCCTTGTGGCTGTGGTTCGTTACTTTACAGCTACCGAATAAAGCGGGAATGAACCATACTTTTTTTCCTTCTAAGAACAATCTCATATTTCTTTTACAAACAGAGCAAGCGACCAAAGCAGCCAACCAGCTAAACAAAAAACATGGCTCTGTTGAGTCAGTGTTGATTTGGTGCTTTTCAGATTCTAGAATGAGATGATGTCATACTTCCAGATGGGGGCGAGAGCCAGTTTCCCCTTTTGATTACATTGTACTTTGCCATGAAATATCCAAAAGGTAAATTCACAGATGTTGACCCTGATCATTTCTATTTTTGACTACACCCAAGAGCTCACTGTAGTGCAACAGAAATCTGAATTTTAACTATAATAATTTTTGCTGCCCCCCATCTGTATGAAATACTTTTGACCTATAGAATGTTGTGATATCATCGATCTGAAACACAAATGAATGGGATGTATGTGTATATATGTGTGTGTGTGTATGTGTGTGTGTGTGTGTGTGTGTGTGTGTGT
>KN486517.1:0-10613 GCA_000787095.1 Periophthalmodon schlosseri
ATATATATATAAAATATATAAATGTTTGTGTTTCGTTTAATCAGAGCTTCATATTACACACACCGTATATGAACTGACTTGACATTTGACAAATCTACTATGAATATATTTGAATATATCTTTTGGGTGACATTATTGTTTTCATGCGTTTGAACTTGATGTGTGCGTGGCTGTGGCTGTCTGTGTCTTGGCATCTGTCAGGGCCCAGCTGTGCGTGCCGTCTCTCCCATTACAGGAAAGTTAGCTCTTTGTGAAGTAATTAAACTGGAAGCATCTGTTCTTGCTCCGTACATCTCACACCTGAGCTGTGGCTAAGTCCACCAGCTACAGCAGCTAAGGCACTGAGAACCCAGGAACAAAGCAACAAGCCAACATAAGAAATGTGCATAGTAGCAGAGTGGTTAGCCCTCTCAGGAAAAGGATTGTGGGTTTGTTTCATTGGTTGTGTGAGGCATCTCTGGATCTGCTTATGACAAACCCTTTACCCACAGAGCACACCGCCATAGGCCCATAGCTGCTGAGTCAGTTGTCGTCCATCTACATGCTCTACATCCAAGATTATTAAGATAATTATTACCCGAAATTTACACCTGGAGCTAGAAATTTTAAAGCGCTCGTATATTTAAAAGCGTTAATTTACTCCAGAGGCAACTCCTGCTCCTGCAGTGCTAGCCTAATCAAGTTTAAACAAAACAAACAAAACTATAAACAAAACTATACAAAAGTTGACAAGAGGGACGATGCTTTGCATAGCAGTAACAAGCCATGGCTGCGGCGCTTGCATTAATTAGGCTACTTACCATTTAAGTTTCAGCGTCTGCACGCCATACACATTTTCCTTCATAAGTTGTCTTAGAAAATTGCTGTTTAAGGTCATAAAGTGTGTTTTATTTATTCGCCATGGCAATAAACTTTTCATAGTCCATCATGAGTCATTTCCAGAGGTCCTGGATGCGATGCATGTTGTTTACGCGGCTGTGGTGTTAAGAGAACTTATTTCTAATGGGCATCGGAAGTTTATTTTGACACCACGCGCCTTTTTCCTGTGTTTCACCTGTTAAAAAGTCTGGAGACGCTTCGTTGATGCTGAAAAATTAAAACTCCAACCTAATTTGAGCGACGCGTAACATAATTACACCTGTTAGACGCCCGTTTGACATTGCTGATGTAGATTGTCTGTTTAAAATGCTCGTACACTGTGCTGCTGCTGCGCTTACGCCCTGTTGCTGCTTTGGTGTAAATTAGGGGTTACACTTTGACCGTGACATCTGTTGAACACCATAAATATCAGATAATGTTCAGTCAGATCTGTCAAGAAAAGACTTTATTTCTTGTATGTGGACACCTGTTTTTGTGTACCATCCATTGTTCTCTCAGAAAGCTCTTTAATTAAAGTAAAATTAAAGTCTCAATCATTATGAAGATAAGTGTGAAGTGCCTGTTGGTGCTGATGATAAGGAGAATACCTATTTTGTTGTTTCTAATCAACTTCCTTTTCAAGACACCAAAGGATATCCAGTGCTTGTGGTTTGCCCTGTCAACATGTGCTTCTATTACTGTCCATTTTGAGACTGGATAAGGTTACGGTTGTGCGGTGAATCAGTGTCTAGAGTGACATGGTATTATTTACTGATAGTTGTAAGTTTGTTTCCCATCTCTGACAGTTTGCCAAATATGCTGAAGGAAAAAAACAAAAAAAACCAAAATGAACTTGTAGTAGTGGTGCTTTATCTTATCTTATTGTGTGGCCATTAAGAGGAGGTGGGCCCACCCATAGGCCCTCAGAATTTTTTGTTATTTATTCATTTTTGTCCACCATCTGATGAAAGGTAACTGTGAAGCTCCTGGGCATGTAAAGCATAAAGGGAAAGTTGCAACCCACTGATTTTCAAAAATAAAAAAT
Source organism: Periophthalmodon schlosseri (assembly GCA_000787095.1). NCBI lineage: Eukaryota > Metazoa > Chordata > Actinopteri > Gobiiformes > Gobiidae > Periophthalmodon > Periophthalmodon schlosseri. The sequence continues at coordinate 1,904 of KN486517.1, forward strand.
AGACCTTTTATAGGAATTTCACCTAGATGTTTTGGTGCGTAGCTTGTTACCACTTATAATTAGAGTAGATCAGACAGAAGAGACCAAAACTACAGTGTCTCAGTTTCACATAGAGCCCATCCATTTATTTGTAAATTTGTAAACTCCAGAAGCAGATTCAGTTTGAAATGAAAAAAAAAAAAAAAATCCGCCCTTTTGTAAAAGGTTTACAAATTATTCTGATTCTCATCCTGATTATGTTTCTTTTTTTCTTTCTGTTGCTAGATTTGAAGATCCCACAAAAATCTTGCACGAATCCTGACTTACCAGAAGCTTATTGGACTAACATTCTGGTTCAAATCTATTGTTGGGTGAAACTGACAAAAATAAATTAATCAAATATAAAGCAGTTGTGCGTATATGCAGTTGTTAAAAAAATCTGAAGGTTGAAATTGTTTCTGTGCTTTGTAAACTTACCATATGACTTAATTTGTATGTTCATTTTAAATAATGGAGGGTGTTTGTGTGACAACCACTTAAGCACCGCAACAAACCAACTTATGACTGGCAGAGAGTGATTGATAATGGTCGTGACTGGGAAGCATTCTAGCTTGATCATGTGTCTCTAACATGTCGTACTTGTCACTAATCCATCACACCTATTGATCTATAGAGAGTGGAGGAGCAGTACGACAGAGACGGTATAGACAGGAGTTACAGTGACATAATGCCACTCACTACACCACGGGCCTTTGTCCCGCTCACTGTCTGTGTACGCCATTTATCTGTCTGCACCTATTGATCCTTTGTGAAAGATACAACTATTTATTCACATACAAGACTCAACTGGTACTAGCCGACATCGATTTTGTGGAAATTTGTCTATGGTGGGTGGGATGGTGGGTGGAGTGAGGAGGCGGGGAGCTATACATTTTGACAAAAGAAAATATTTGTTTAGACTGATTGACTCGTAAAATTGATTTTTCAAAACTGAATTTGCATTGACCTGATACATAAGGTGACGGCGATGAGTTCAAAGTGTATTCTGCCTTTTCAGAGTTGAATGGCTGCAGAGTCTTACACCAGACTCTTTGGATTTTAGGTGGTTTACTCCCAGAAATAAATGTTTCAGTTTTTGTTTTGTTTTTTTCTTATTAACTTTTACAATACCAAATAGAATAGAAATACACTAAAGATCTTACCCTGTAGTGATTAAATAATACAGGACTAGGTCAGTGTGCAGGCTGCCAGACTGGTGCTCTGAGGTCAGACACATACTGTAGCCTCTACCTCATCTCCCATGTGGCTCTTTTGTAAGGTTATTTCCGGCCTGCTGGAGCCCTTTGTTTCAGCATGTTGACCTTTAGGAGTGAGTGATGGTGGTTCTTATTGTCTGTAAGGCAATAAATGTCTGGACACACGTAATCTTCACTATGCTTGTGTCAAATTGAGTTTCCTGCACTAGGCCCCCGATGGCTTTGTAGCACCCACTGATTCACCATCACACATGCATGCTCCAGTCTCATAAAAGGACACACTTGTACACTGTGGTAAAAGTAGACTTTCAGAGGCACACATATACTGGAGAGCACCACTCTATAACTATCAAAAGCACTCAATGGCAGTGGGGAACTGAGCACTGGAAAGGTCACAAATCTCAGCACCTGTGTGGAAAGGTTAAAGGCATAGCTGGAAATAACCTCCTGTGTCCAAGCCATGGGCTGCTACTGTCTCTGTACTCCTTAAATCACTCACCTCACGGGATGATCATTCACATATACGGCATGTTTAATGATTTGTATTGGGTGATTTGACTATAGGTCGTGGTTGGCGTTTGCACACCTGCAAAATGGATGTAAATGTAAACAAAAACAAGGCTACACATATGTTGCCAAGTTCCCCATGTGTCTCCAAATGATCCATTTCATGACTTGCTTAATCGTTCAACCAACAAACTTCCATGACAAAGTTCAAAGTCAGATTATTAAATTAGAGAGAGCCAGAAAGAGAAAGAACAAGACAGAGACATCAAACCGAGACAAAAGGCCCTGTGAGACGAGGAGGAATGCACGCGGGTGAAAGTGGTGCCAACTTTTTGAATTAAAGCTTGTTTGAGAAAAAATCGGAGTGAAGACACAGTGGCTATTTCCTCACTGACACAGCGGAGCGCCCGCCCCCTGTCTGCCGGCACCACTGTGATCTATCTGCCATCATGAGAAAACAGAGATGCTTTTTAATCTTCTCTGACTACTGCCATTACAAAAGCCTCTATGTTCCGGGGAGCGGCATGGTTCCACATGAGTTGAGGTTGAGTAAACTGGAACCATTTTGTGGAAATGCCCATAGACACAGAGCAAAAATAATATTTTTCTCTAACATCACCTTAATATTTGGAGAGGAGCATGAATCTATCATTTTTGCATTTAGCTGTATTTTGGATTAGTGGGTCCTGGTGGAAATGGGATTTACTCAGCATACATTAAAGCGTAGATAAGTACAGACCATTAGGCACTGCTCAGCCAGTGCTTAAAATAACCAAGTGGAAATGTATCATTAACTACTGTACAGGTTTAAAGAGGCAGTTAAAGCTCATTTGAATTAACACATTTGATTTGACTCCAACACTTGTGGGGATCTGAGATAAGAACTGAAGAGTCACTGCCTAACCCGCAGTCTGCACTCGGATATGAATCAAATTTAAGACAGACTGGGGAGCATTCCAGGCTGTGCTTACTTAACTCTCACAAAACTCTGATATTACAAAAAGAGTACTGGTCACGGGTCAAAGCCTGTGTGAAAGTGTATTATGTATGATACACAGAGGTTCATTTTAATTTGGGCTTAAGCTCATTGTCATGTTAAGCCTGTCCATTTGAATCTGAAGGCCACTGTGTGGTAAAATAGTGCTAATGGTGACACAGGCAGCACGAGCCTTCACTTGATAACCTCACCGTACACCCATAATGATAATAGGCTATGCATCTGTTATTGCTGCTCTGGTACAATCACAAACACACAGTGCACTTTACGATGCTGTGTGGATGTAGTTTATTATTGTCATGATAGCTCAACAAACAAAGTGAGGCTGTTATCGCTTTGCCCATCACTGCCACCTGTTTCAGAAGCTTCATGCTCTCCCAGTCTGTGTGTGCTCTGTCTCTCTATGGTAACTAGTTACGCGAGCCGTGAGTCTGACATGTCTGTCACTTACACTAATGCTCAAGTACTTCTGGACTATTAAAATAAGAAAACACAAATACAAATATTTATGTTCATAAAGAAGTAGAACAAAAAGCCAGTGCCTCAAACCAAAGTAACAGCATCTTCCTAGAGACAAGTCTTTCGTGAGGTGAGCCCATTCACAGTGGGGATATTTCAACGTATTTTTACAGCTGTAAAAAATCTGGTAATGAAATACATTTTGATTAACCAGGAATTCATGTGATCACAATCATGATCAAAGTCACCTTGCCACTGACGGTGCCAACAAAACAAATCAACAAAAGTCTTTTTATGTGACTAGAAAGAAAATACCATGTTAGTCTATAAATGATGAACTGACTGTTGCATTCACAGAACTATTCCTTTTCTAATTGTGAATAAAAGATGTTTGAGATTGGGCTGGCATCAGTTACAAGCTGTCAAATATATTTATGGTGTATGGTTATTGTCATAGTGACCTATCACTGAGGTAAGCTGCACTATAGATAGAAGTGTGCGTGAGGTTCCTTTTCCTAAAGTAGAGCTCACATCTCTTTGACAGGCCTGAACCAAACATGAGAGGTGTAGCATACGCTTCTTTTGTGCTTGATCTAATGCTAACTGATGTGAATCCCAGTGTCTGTCACATTCCACGTCTCAGTTCTAGGTAGGGAGTGAGTGAGCTGGGAGGGATTCTTACTCTGCTCTTGTCCATGCATATAGGCCTCTCCTGTCTGTCTGTACAAAACACAAGTTTATAAAAAGCGTTCAAGTGATTATAAAGCATGGCTAATCAAAAGAAATACCTCATAGGCATGACATTATCCAGTTATAGAAATTTTGTATAATGCAGCTTTACGTGAATTAACAGAAATTCACGTTGGTACTTTGTGTATTAAGTCTAGACCATCATAGTGCCTGCTATTATGGATCAGGCATCATTTTGTATTATTCACGTTAATGTAGGGCTGCAACAAGTTACACGATTAATTGTAACTAATTGATTATTCAAATAATCATCAACTAATTTAGTAATCAGATAATCGTTAACTGATGTATACACTGACTCCAAAAGATGCCATGAGCTGAGAGAAGAGGTTTTAGTGCTCAGACAGAGCAGTAATTACATTTAGTGTTTTAGATAAAAACCCTACTTTGTCTGTAAATATACTTTATAAGGATGTCTTCGCATATTTCCAGACCTTTCGCATTCCAAACAACTAATCCATTAATTGAAAGAATAATTGCCTGATTAATCGATTACCAAAATACTACTTTAATGTTGTTATCTGAAGATTTCCTTGTCTTGAAAAGGAGATGCAAAAGGAAGGAGTTTTCAAATCATTGACCTGAAACTTTGCTCAGTGATATTTGAGTTTGTTTGATTTATTTTTTTTTAGCTTAGACTCAAATGATTCCAGAAAAAAGAGGAAGAGGACAGAAGACACATTCCTGCGTGCTTGTGTTGGACGTGAGAGAGTAAGCAGGTCGGTCTGATAAGGATGCTTAATGTTAGCCGCATGTTTGCATCCAGTTGAGAAAGCACAGCAAGCTCAAAGGCCAAACCCCGGTGTGTCCTTCCAAGCACAGAGGAGCACAGTAACCTGCCAAGTTGCTCCCCTCCTCACACAGCTCAAAGGGTTCTAACCTGGGTCTGTGCACATGTAGGAAATACAAACGTGCTTCAAGTAAATGGTGTGGTCTATACTTAGCCTGGTCAGCCAGCATCTCCTGCTCATGGTCCACAACCAAAGATGCATTATGCAACTTCTGGTCAAGGGCCTGTTACCAGCTTAGCTCCATGTTATAGATTTGCCTTGAATGTTCCACAGCATCGTATTTATATTAAAGTTTATGTACTGACAAAACACAAACTTCCTCAAACTTGCTCACATGTGGAAAGTCATGTAAACATAAGATGCAGAGAATGCATGGTGTTCAAGGTATTTTTGAGCAATAAAAAGATCTGTGATTTTATGCAAGATAGATAAGCTTAATGCCATACTGTGGAACATTTAACAGAGTGAAAATGCACAAGCACTTTTGTTGCATGTTTTATTTGTACTGCATGTTTTATTTGTGTGCTTTTATCTTGAAATTGCTTATACTGTGTGTGCTGTGGATTTACTTCCTGTTTTTAATTATCTAATAGTCTACATCTGGTGGACCCTTTTAACCAGGGCTTAATTTGAGCTGGAACAAGCCGGAACAAGATCCAGCAACTGTCAGAGTGTGTTTTGCCAACTGTTTTCTTTGATCTGGTAGCTAGACTGGAGTTATAACTTTATGTTTGAGGTCTTGAATAATATAAACACAGACGTTTGTATTTTAGACGAATTAAGCCCACATTTTCGTGAGCCGTAGGCTACATCTCCTCTGCTCTGCTCTCACAGCACAGAACTGTGCTACAGCCTGATCCCGCACCACTGTCCCCTTTCTGTGAGAGTGGTTCAACCCGCTCCCAAGCTTCCTGTGCAGAGCGGGAGTTCTGAATCTTAATTACAGCCAACTCACTTTTTTAATGAGCTAAAGCAGCAAAATGGGATTAATTTGTTCACGATATTAAATGTACTTTGACGACAGAGAGGGCAGACGAGGATGTGAGGAAATCCAACATCGCATTAGGACTAAATACAGGTAAAGTCACATGCTGTAGGCAGCGAACAGCCTCATGTGAATGAGCAGCTTTTGTACAACTTTTTCCTCCAGCGACTGTACATCAGTGTCTGATTGAGCCGATATAAGGAGCGAACGAGGAGAGGGCTGCGTTCTGATCAGACATGTGTATAAAATGCGCTCCGACAAATAAAATGGCCTTTATGTGGTTTAGAATTGAGCAAGATGCTAAATTGCATACTTGTATTTTGGCCTTTCTGAGCACTTACACTCACTACTGTGTGTATTCCAGTTTTGACCTTGTATGGATACCGATCTTAAGGCCACTTTTTGTTCCGATTTACAAATTAAGCATTGCATTTAACCAATCTGAGAGAGACTGACATTTTAAAAGGAGGGCATTTTGCACTGAGGAGGGAGAAGGAAAACAGGAGGAAGAAGCAGGTCCAGACCATGTGAGGAGCAACGGAGTTGGGAGAGTCGGAGAGGAGCCTACGGCTCATGCGGATAAGAGCAGGATGGACCGAACAAGAGGCCGTGGGCAACAGCAGCCGTGGAAGGCAGTATCTGTCCGGGAGCCTGGATGATGACCCTGTGAGGCCAGAGTGCGAGGCGCAATGCAACAATACAACAGGTGGGCGGAGTATCTAGTAAGTACCACTTCATGTAGCACTCTGGCATGATGCTGCTGCTGCTGCTACTGGACCTGTATTGCCGTGAACAAATAACTGCTGCTCTTCTCCCCTTCTTCTAGGCTGTCTGGAGGATTCAAGCTCAATGCCTAAGACACTCGCTTGGCTTCCCTCTCCTGTTTTGTGCTCTGGCTGTTTGATTTTTGTTTTTTTTTTTTAAGAATTGGGCCCAATTGTTTTATTCTGAAAGAAAATTATTGTTCATTTGGTTTTATCTTTTACTTATTGACACTGCTTCCTTGTTTTTAGAGCCTTTTAGTCCTTTTAGTAAGATTTCATAGTCTCTTTTTAAAACTAGGCAGCGTTGCTTTTTAGTCTGGCTTTTAATTGGCTGTACCTCCACTCTGCCACTTCATACTGAACATTAGAGGCAAAGCAATAACATCTCTATGGAGACAAGCAAGTGGCAGACTCCCCACTGAAAATGTTAGTGTACCTTTAACCAAATAATCAAGTGTCCTTTTGAGCTACAGTGTCATACATTGTAAATATGAATTTTGAATTTCTGATTTTGAAATAAAGGTTAAACAGAAAACTGTAGTAAAAGTAGTAAGTAAACAGTCAAAATTGCCGGTTCTGTCTATACTATTATCTAAAGTACATGCATTCAGGTATAAACCACACAGAATTCCCAGATGTGGTATTTTTTATATTGCAACGTTCACCACTGCTCATTTACCAAACAGAAGATAACTCAATCATAAACAAATAAACCCGTGGCTTTCTCTATGGCACCAGCTCCCTCACTTGCCTCTCTGCCCTGTCTGTTAATGGATATTTAAAGGGTAAGTCAGAGATCAGGAAATAAAGTGTGTTGAGTACTCCTCTAGACACGCATTATAGGCCTGCTTCTCCCTGAGGAAACGGAATGAAACATGCATTAAACACATCTCCCGCAATGGCTCCCCCCCCAAACAATCACTGTGCTCCTCTACCTCACCATCACCACAACTAATATTTTATGGAATTAAAGTGCTGACAGGTTATCATAATCCAATTTCAGAGACAATCGTGTGGAGCACTTCACAGCGCACCAAGGAACCCCAATCGGAATCGAATATGCACTCACGGATTAAATTATGCAGCGAGAAATAATTATGCCGTACTGTGAGAAATATCTTTTTGTTATTTTGAGCGCCATATTGCATTGTGTACAGGGATTACTCTGGTGCACTCCATAGGACAGATCCAATCCTGACTTGTCAGAACAAGCATGTTAAGGTGGATCGCAGTGGCCAATGATGCTGTTGTGTTATTGTACAATTCTCTCATGTCACCGTATAATGAGGCAACACTCTCTTATTATTTCTCATTCCATGTGACAGACGGACTGTGTGCCTTATGCCTTCCAGATACATTTTAAAAGACCCACTTAAATGAACACATCTGAATCATAATGCGATTGCTTTTTACACTGTGAAAAATTCAATCATTTTTTTCTGAGGCTTATAGGGTGAAGGTTGTTGATGGCTTTATTTTAAGATTTTGTTTTATAAATATATTTGCAAAAATAAAACTTTTTTCCCATGATTTTAGAAACAGATTTTACCAAAGATACATAGCGATGCAGAGTATTATGTTTTGTCTATCTCTTATTCATGTTATATTGGGGACATCGATGAAGGTTACGTAATGTGGGGGCAAACCATGTGGAATGTCATATTTTGTATTTGCTTATTTGATTTGTTTTAGCATCATAAAATAAATAAATATTGGAACTCAAAGGGAGTAGGTGAAAGTTCAAGGAGCTAATGGAGTCCTAAGTGAATACCTCTCCAGGACCTGTATGGGCACCTGGGACACACAGGTCAGATCACAGCTGACCCTTCTCACCCTGGCCGTGGACTATTTGAGCCGCTTCCTTCAGGCAGGAGGCTACGGGTTTCTTCCCCTCTGCTGTTGGACTCATGAACACTTCGTAACACCTGTCACTTAAAAAAAGGCAAGAATTGCTGGAGAATTAAAAAAATGCAATTGAGAATACAAATAACTATTAAAAATGTATTTATTTGATTTTATTTATTTATTTAGGTGGTGGCGTGGTGGCTGAGAGGATAACCCTCACAGCAGGAAGGTTCTGGGTTCGATCCCTGGGTTTCTCCCTGTGTCTGCGTGGGTTTCCTCTGGGCTAGTCCTGGCCAAACCTAGTTCAAGATCATGATGAGATGAGATGTCCCCAAGCGCTGTGGTGCTCACTGCTCCTGAGAAGATGCAAAGACAAA
>KN486517.1:10698-21139 GCA_000787095.1 Periophthalmodon schlosseri
CTCTACCATACCTTACCTTAATGTTTAGAGTTTTTTTACATGCAAAAAATAATTCCTGGGAGGCTTCTGAGACATTCCAGGACTTGACATACAATATTCCTTTTGTAGCACTGACAGTAGAATAGAGACAAATTTAACAAGAGAATAATTTCTAAGAACAATTATCAAGAAGTGAGAGAAAATGAGAAAATGACGGCCTGCTCAACCCGTTCAAATCCCCTAATACAAATGTAATAACTGTCCCCAACTCATTAAACACAACTATTTCATTATGTTTTTGTATATATACTTAGATTTATTAATATCCTTTTTCATAGATGTGTTTGTGTCATCTTTATAGTACTGTGCTCCTGTATCACTTGCGTGTCTCTTGGCTACAGTAGCATTACTTTGAGTGCCAGCTCAACATTGTGCCTTCTGAAGATAATACTCCCCGACTTGAACCAAATTGTTGCTCTGTGGTTTAGTCTGCGCTTAAATATTTTAGGGGACAGGGCTTTGAAATGGCTTCAAAGGGACAAAGCTGGGAATTGAATTGACAGGGAACATGAATAAAGATGCGTACTCCAGCAGCTGGCGAGATGGGGGAACGAAATGACCATCATAAATACGGTTTTGATTTTCTAACTAGGCGAAACAACAAAGTTACGAGGTGAACATTAGCCAGCATTGATTCCGTCTGGTCGATGGAATAAAGCGGGTAGTGACCTTTCCCTCATTTTGAAAGCATAAAATTCCTTGTTCAAAGTCTCCCAGGGCTTGGACTGCAAGTATTAACACAAATTACCAGCTGCCCTTAAAGCCTCTATTGCTCTATGTTGCTGATCTAATGTAGAAAGCCATAACTTCCCTGTGTTACATACACCATGTTACACACACAACAATGAAACGTGGACAACAAGAGAGAATAAGGTGCAGTGTGCTCAGGAGAACACCATATAGTCTATTACACAGCATCTGATTTACAACTGGGCCGTGGGCAGTGCGGACCATCCAGACACCAGCCTGTCGTGACACTGCAACTAATTGTGCCCAGATTTATCTGTCCCCAGCTGAAGGGTGATAACAAGCCTACCCCTACAGAACATGTGTCCAAACAGTTTACAAGACTGAAGACGTGATGGCTGCAGTGCTACACTTAATGTGAAATCAATAATAACTACGTTTAAAAAAATATATGTGTGTGTGTGTGTGTGTATACGCAACACAATTAATAATTCTATTTTAGATAAAGTCTTTATACTGTTTTTTTTTTTATATATAATGCTTTGAAATCATCTATTTTGTGTCAATAAAGAAATAAAATACTTCTTTTTATGATACGTTTTGTCATCACATGAAATACTATGAAAATGAAATACAACATTCAGTGTGTGTGTGTGTGTTTGTGTGTGTGTGTGTGTATGCAACACAATTTGTAATTCTGTTTTAGATAATGTCTTTATACTTTTTTTTAATAATGTTTTGGAATCATCTATTTTGTGTCAATAAAGAAATAAAATACTTCTTTTTATGATACGTTTTGTCATCACATGAAATACTCTACAACATTCTGTGTGTGTGTGTGTGTGTGTGCGTGTTTAATTATCACCATATTACACCATTATTTAATTTTAAAACAAGATTACAAAAACTATATTGTATTGTTGTTTTGAAATTAGCCTGTACAGATTACTTGGCAGATTTGGTGAAAGACACTGGACCAAATTTTTTCCTCAATCTTGTCATTTACTCCAAATCTGTCCCACTGCCCACCCATTGTCACTGCTCACCCATTGTCACACTGCCCCTCTTTGTGGATGGTCTGTTTTTTACTCTAGACGCCTGCCTTAAGCCAAGTTGGATGAAGAGTACTGAGTGATATTCCATAATTCCCACAGTGATTGTGTGAAGCAGGTTGGAGACAGCAGGAAGTGAAGTCTGCTCTGGACACACACATTCGAGGCACCATTGATATGTGTGTAGTGTGTAGTTTGCGTGGATACGTCTGAGGGGACTGGACTGGCTGTGGGAGCTTGATGCCAGCTTGGCTCCATATGTCCATCACAGTCTGTCTGGTCCCATTCTGCTAACAGGCTAAAAGGCATTATTTACCTGGTGCTATTCATAGATTTTTATAGACTGTCGCGGACGGTTAGATAAAGAGCAGCCATATCGCCAGCGGATTATTCTTGAGCAAAGCCAGGTTTATGACTTTGCAAGAAATATAATTAATATGTACAATAAAAAGACAACATTTGTATTAACCTGAAAACTAGGTGCCTAATGTGCCTTGTCTTGCAGCATAATTTACAAAGTCATATTTTTACTTTATATCACATATTATCAACTTATTAAATAGCACATGTAAAATCTACCCAGGGACGTACATTGTAAGTCATATTTGTGGCTAAATTGCAAACGCTATGTTAATCTGAGGTGAAAGAAATTTAATTTTGTTCAAAATGATGGTGACCAATGAGTTCCTTTGTTCCACATGTGTCACTGCAATAAACAAATCTAATTGCACTGCCGTGTTTGAGCATGGCTTGTGGCACAAACAAGGGAGTGGTGACCAGACTGATATCCCTCTGTGTAAGAGAGATGAGATATCATTCTGGACTTGCCAGGAAAATAAAGTTTTGTAGTTTTAGTAAAGATTAGTGTCTGGGTATCAATTTTTTGGCCAACCCAGTATTTGACAGAGGGTGATGAATCACCCAAATATCAGCTGCTGACCCCCGAAATAGAAACCAGAGTTTGAAGAAGGTTAGAGGCGGAGATGCCTTGAACCACCCAAATGACAACAGTACATATTATTCTCTATTATAACACCGTGACATCATTTAGATACAGATGGTCATAAATACTACATAGTCTGCGTTTAGAGGGGGTGTGAAGAGCTCCTCCGGCATATCTACATCTGAAGACGCAAAAATTGCATAAAATCTTAATGCACAGATGCTATTGATTTCATAGAGAAATTGCAGAGGGTAGAAACCATCTTGAGGAAGGAGTACATTTCCTATAGGACATGTACGGGGCTAGTGGCAGCAAGCAGCCTCTTTACTCTCCCATCGAGTTTGGCAAAGCTTCGGCAGTGGGTTGCCTTGGTAACAATGACATCACTTTGAGAATGTACTGGGCGGGTCTCACACCTCCGGCGCCAAAAATAGGAAAGTGATAATTGTTTCAGCGTCAGCCCTACTTCCCATGTACATTGTGCTCTCATGCATTTGTGCATTAGCAACACATTTAGTATTAACTCGTATAACGCCTTATGAGCTGTAAAAAGTTACCAGTTCAAAGAAGTTTTATGTTTTTTTACCAGTTGTAAATTTGACATTTCTTATGTATAAATGGAGCTACATTTTGTAAAGAACTGCTCAGTATGCATGAAATATTTTATAATTCATGACTGAATAAAATAGAGTTCCTTTATGTTTACCTGAGATGGTTTGGTGTGGAGGCCAGTAATATGAACATGGTGGTAACACTGAAGGACCTTTATATGAAGAGAGGATATGACAAAAGAACACAGAATTTTGAAACAAGTTAAAAAGACCTTAAGGCAGTGCACCATTTCTTTAGGCCCAACATAAAGGGGCATGACCGCCGAAACATGGCAGGTAAATAATACTCAATAACTTAATACTTTGAAAAGTTATGTTTTAATGGCTCAAGCAAGTCCTTAACAGTAGCAAGATTGTCCTAGTTCTTACTGATTCAAATGTATTGTTGGATTGTGAAGCTGGTAAGCTATATTTTTGTTCTTCTCTCTCTCTCTCGTTTTATTTAGACGATGGGATCAGCTTCGGAGGCTTGAACCAGGACCAAGATTCCCCATGTAGGCTTCAGGCTGCTGGCTCTTGGATGGACCCAAGAAAGGTTAGCCAACTGTCCCATTTTCTTACATTTTTTAATAAATGGGTTATGTTATCTACAAGCAAAACTTAAATTGAGTTAGATTACCAATTTTTTTTAAAATCTTTTTACTCAATAAAGGAAGGAATGTTCGTTCCAGGCTACCACAAAGATGCAACAAGGACAAGCAGATAGATTCACTTTTAGTTTGTAATGATAATAATAATAATACTGGTAGAAAGTACACAGTGCATATCTCGTTCTTTCCTGTCCTATTTAATTTAATCAAGAAATCACTAATTTTGCCTCCAACAATGTCTTAGACAAAAGAGCTAAATCCCGTCTCCTATAACAACCGCAATATTCGTTTTGATGAAAGAGAAAAAAAGCATACACAACTAAACACAGAACATAACGTCTTCCCCTCCCCCATGTCCCTTGATGCTGATTCTCATTTTAATTGCGTCAAAGTGTGATTTTTTTCCTCACATCAGAAAAATGTGTACGTGTGAGGGTGTTGATTAGAGAAAGTAAAAATACAGCATGTAGGATTTTATGCTAATTACCCTTTAAACCTCGCTCACGTCAGTTGGCTTCCCTAATTAGCATGTTTCCGACAGTAGCGCCAAAGAGTGAGAGAGTGGTGCGGTGGGGCTCGGCACGGCTAAATTAATGGTGTGAAAACCTAGACATCTGAATATTCTCCGCCTCTTCCTTTTCCCTCCCACCCACACCTGCCAACTCGTCTCCCACAATGCAATGCCTGTACAGTAGCTGCTGTCTTATTGGTGCTTGTATTGTTTTCTTGTCCATGTATTTGAACTGGAGGTTTCATTTTCCTCATCTCTGATGTGCCGGCTGTGTTACTTTAAGTATTTATTCAAATGCACTCTTTTCTAAAGGACATTTTAATGAGTGAATCATCAAGTTACTCTAGTCACCCTCTACAATTTTGCCTTCAACTCTTGTGTTGAAATTGGGATCACACTGTCTGTTATAAATCTTGACCACAGGTTAAGTAATAAATTGAACAGAAGGGATACTACAAATCCTTCTCCAACCTGTAATGGTTCATAGACCCTACAGAGACGGCCCATCATTCTTTGTGTGCCCTTAACCCTGTGAAGGAAAACAGACACTGATCTATTTGGCTTAATGTAACTTGTAACAATAGTTCATGCCAAGTAAGTCGAGCTGAACCTTACAGAGACATGCTCCGTGTAGAAAAAATGATTTGACGTAATCTGTTCTCTGAGGAGTCAAGCACAGTGGTGGTACTCATTCCAATTAATTAGCCCATCAAATGGTAAGAAAATCTCCATGTAATTAGCTGATTTACCCTAATGGGCTAATCCCTATAAGTTCTCTCAAAGCGCTTGTGTTCTTTATCAGCATACTGCTGTGATAGCCTTGTCAAAGAATAGATCATTAAACCAGAGAAATTACCCTTTTAGTTCCCATAGTGTGGCTGTATTTGATTAAACAATATTTGAGATGTTTTTTTCTGTTTTTTGTCTAAGTTTGAGGATATGTCAATGTTATGTTATTTTATTTATGCAGTATTGGTTTCTCGTGTTTATTATTTGGAAGAATACACTTTTGTATGGCAGTTTTGCATCAGTATCAGCGCTGCTATGTACTTATACAGCATATTTGTGTCCTCATTAGAAAACACTATATGGATTGATGACTGGTTGGACAGCTGATATAGCACATTGTTGTACTAGTTAGTTGTTTCTTTGCTATTTCTGTTAATAGGTTTAATTAGCAGCACACTGCTGAACACCAGTGTGGCCTGAAGGTCCCAGGATGCTTACTCAGTGCCCATACTCATAAATGACATCCTCATATGTAGTGTTGGATAGATGCTGAGATGTGTTTTTTCTTGTGGTGAAAACTGAAATTGTATCATGGTTAGACCTCTGGGGGCTACAAACACTGTGTGTATTAGCTGAGGCGTGGGTCGCTTTTATGTTTCCAATTAAATGTCTAAAACAGAAGGGGATAGCTATGGGCCATTGTCGCTGCATACAAATGATGGCATGTTTATTATTGCATTATTTTTCCATAAGAAATGCAGCAGTTAACGTCTTTGATACATTGCTCATAGGAATATTTTGTTGACAATATTATGTGGTTCCAAACTGAATTTTTTCTGGACAAAATGTAGCTCAGTAAGTCCAGGGAAAATGGTTGGAGAGAGGCAGTTTTTGGACAGAAGAAAGCGAGGCACACTGTTAGGTAGAGAGTGAAAATAAAAGGGAAAAGACGGGGTCAAGCTGGGGTATAGCGCACTGGCTAACACTGTGCCAGCTCTGGCGGTGTGAGCGCCGTGCCGAGCGGGAAGATGGTCTCCAGCAGCTCTATTGATTTCCGTGTCTCGTCGACTTGGCCTCCGACGTTCAGCGCTTCCCCCCGCAGCTACTGAGAGAATGGGCCCTAACAAAGACCTCAGCAGAAGCCCACCAGCCACGGACGCTCTCCCCACTCCAGTCTGCCAGGGACCTTTGCGGCTGAGCTAAAAGCATCCCCCCGAACCGCACCTCCCTCTGCCCCGGTGACATTTGAATCAACACGAATTACTCTGTTCGCTTCGCCTCTGCCTGGGTCCTCTCCATCAGCGAGTCGCCTTTATTTGCTCTCTGCGGTTCGCCTCCACTTTTCCACCAAAATAAGTCCGGGTGAGGTGCGACTGATATGACCTGATATCCAAAAGCCTGTGTGCTTTCACCTCGCATTACTGTTGTTTGTGAAGAATTCAGAAATGTCTATTGCATGCTGCTCTGTGATTTTTTTAAGTTTAAATAATAATTTTGGTCATATTCCTGTGATTCAGCTTTATGTATAGGTTGTTTATATGCAAACTTGGCTTTGATCATAACAAATTATATTCTATGACAAGTGTATAAGAATGATGTAATCCTGGCACATCTTAATTTGTAGGCCTACTTCAAGGTGCCAAGTTCGTGAGATCAACAAAACACCCAAAGACCAAACTATAAAAACTGAACAATGGAACACCCCACGCACCAGCAACACTTTGCAAATGTCAAACTAAAAACCAGGACAATGAGACTTGATAAAACAAAAAAAAGAAAAAAAAAAGAAAAAACATCAGAGAGGAGTATAGTATCAGAAGCAAGTGGGTTTTTATAATTTACTTAAATAATCAAGCCGTTCTAAATGAACCATTTATTTAACAATAACATTTTAGAAAAAACAAAAGATATATGCTTGATTTAAATCATCATCGTCGTCATCGTCATAATATTCTTAATCAAATAAAATTGTACCAGGCTGTTGTTTTTTGTTTTGGGCCTACTGGTCCTATGCAAAAACCCATTTGAACAGCTGATTCAACAGATTTTAGTATTTATTATAGACGAGAGTTACCCAAACTAAAGGTGACAAATGCATGGGACAAATAACAAGCAAGAAACAGCCTAAAACATGATGCAGAATGCTACTACAACCTCACCATATGTCAATTATTGGGTGATGTGTTCCAAGCCTGTTAGATTACTTTTCACAAATGACCCCCCTGTCGGCCCCTCCCTCTTGTTCACTAAAAATCATGTCTCCATTAAAAAGCCATGCTGGATGTTTAGTAGGAATCAACAGTAATTAGCTCGCACCACGCCTTGGAGGCCATCTGCCGAACACACAAACAGGTGGGCCCCCACTGCCTCAGCGTTAGCGCTGCATCAAACAACACACCAATGAGAGAGTGATTAATACCTGCTCCTAAGAATAGGTGTGTGACAATTCACTGAGTCTCACATGATGCATCTTTCTGTTTCTCCAAGACACACTTACTCAGCATTTGTTAATGAGGAATTTGAACTACAGTCATGCTAATTGCTGCAAATAATGATATTCGATTAAGAAATCAATTGGTTGCACTGGCTTATTGCTTGATAGATGCAGCCTGCGGCACTGGCTCACTCTCCCTTTCAGGAACAAATAAAACAGTGACTAAATGCTGTGTGAAAACATAGGCACATTCATTATTATTGGAACATCTGCAGTAGCATTGTTGGTAGTAGCAAAACACTACTTTTCTCATTGGAACAATTACCTGCAATTACTCAATTATACACTTATGCACACAGAACTGTTTAGTTTGTTTATTGGTTAAAGTTTAAACAGATGTGTCTTGCCTCCTGTTCTTTAATAGCTAACTGCCACATCTGACTTCTCTTTCATCCAACAATAAAACAGAAGACACAACATACCGGCATCTACCCCTTGACAGTGGGCTAGATTCATTTTCCAGCAAATATCACTTTTCATTCCCTGTTACTTGGTTATAGTAAGGTTAGTTAGTCCAATTTTTACTTCAAATGAAATCTGGTATTATTTGGCTAAAGTGGTTTAATTTTGTCTGAGGAGTTTGCTACATAAAGTCAAAATGGTCAGTTTTCCTGCTGGTCCCTGGGGCTGCCCTGAAGCGTGGAGCACTCAACACCCATTACTCCACTGCTGACTGAGCTGTTATATACAGATGTATACATCAGCCATGCGTTTTAGTCAGGCAGAATACAAGACACAACAGGACCGTTGGACCTCTGTCTCACATGTAGCACATTTTATAGTATATGTACAGCAGTTAACTGAGTTACTATAAATACATGCAAAACTGTACGCAGTTTTCAAATGCATTTAATCATTTATTTTTGCTTGTTGTTGAGCCAGAAAGTCAAATTACAGAACTCTCCATACAGAACAAACAAATAGCATAAAGATAAACTTTATGCTATTTGTTTTTTTTTTTTTTCATTTGAATACTATCTGCATACAGTGCTGCATGAGTGTCTAAAGTTTACTGTATAGCAGGCCCTAAACAGTGAACAGTAAAAATTGGAGTGTGTATGTTTGTTGAACTTTTAGATATTTTATCATTGTGAAGATTTTGTGGCTAATTTAGCCCTGAACAAAATGATTCATTATTTCAGGCCTGTGCACCGCAGCCTTAATGATGTTTATTGGGGTGTTTCTCTGTAAATAACTTTAAATATTCCAGATGTAATATTGTTCAGAAAATTGTCTAAATTTAGTATTTTCACACAAGTCAAGTGGCTTCTAGCACAGTTTGTTGTGTTGATTTTATGCGGTGCTCTCCTACAGCACCAGCCCCATGTCAGTTCTGAGGTAACAAGAGCTGACAGCCACAGCCCGCTGCAACCACCGTGTGTACAGACACAGAGGGGGAGCGCACAAACACCACACACATTCACATCACATTCTATCACTTCCCATTCATCAGTGTCCAGAAAACAAAGAAATGACAGGTCCAGAGTGATCAAGGCTGAGCCCCCACTGGAGCCGTGCGCTTCTGTTATGTGGTTGTGGTGGTCTACAGCTGCACACCCAACTTTTCAGGAAATTTAGCACTATTTGTTTATATAGAATCTTTGAGCTCCTTTGAGCTTAAAAATGTGCTCAAATATTATAATGTGACTCCAACAAGTTAGTTGCTGGGCCAAGATTGAAAGGGAGCGAAGGATCAATTTATGGTGACCTTTTTGCAGTAGTAGTAATTTTCCTGAAGCTTTGGGACAGGTATCAACAAATGGATTATGTGACTCAAATGTGAAGAACACAATTTGTACATAATGTGATGCAAAATGGGTTACAGAACAAGAAGTAAAATCCTCAGACACATATGTAAATTAAACCAAAAATAATAATTAATATTTTTAAAGAAGTTTTTATTAATATTAATTCTATGGATACAGCCTGCTTAAAACAAACATGGCAGAATTTGGCAACATTGTTTGATTTATGTCAGTGTTTTAAGTATTATGCATTCACATGGCTTTAATTAGGGCCCAAGCAAAGAGGGCGAGTCAGTGACTTGTCCGCACTCGTGCGAGAGCCCTATTGTATTTGTACAATTTTGAGGAAAATTACAATTTTGAGGAAACTTGTACAAATAGGCTGATTTTGAGGAAAATTGTAAAAATCAAGCAGTAAACAATAATGTATAGACAATTACGTGGTATCAAAAATTTGAATTTCGTGAGCTATATTTTTGAGTGAGAAAAAATATTGAAAGACGGCTCAGTAGCGCCACCTCAAAAATCAATTTACATTGCACCAATGGGAGCCTGGCCCACAGAAATGTCATAGTAGATAAATGAAACTTAGCATCAAAAATAGGTCACGTCAGGACATATAAAAAAAATTACATTACAGCCCCTCCCTAAGCCCTACAGGAAGTCGGCCATATTAGATCAAACCCAGGATTGACAAAATCACTCATCATAATCTTTTGACATCTCCTCCAACAGTTAAAAAAAAACAAAAAAAAAAAAACACCTCAGACTGGGTCAAACAACACAAAACCTATGTGCACTAAAAGGTTATCAATTAACATTTTTTTGAAAAGTCATATATATTTTTTTTATTTAAAATGTAATTTTTTTAGATGGCTCTATAGCGCCCCCTTCAAATTTTATAAAAAAAAAAAAAAATCACAAAAGCCAATCTATTTGTCATGGACTTGAAAGAATTTACAGACGCACTCTTCATAATGGGGAACAATGTGACAAAGTTACATCATTCTAATGTTTATCGTTTGACGTTTAAAAATGAA